>JAKJMR010000370.1:38400-85261 GCA_024449315.1 Daboia siamensis | reverse complement strand
CACGCCGACCTGGCCTTTTAAGGGCAACCATAATGCTGATGCTGCTCTCCAAATGAGTTTGACACCCCTGTGTAGATCATACTCTCAGTTACAATATTTCTGAATCCATTGGTCCCTAGTTCATCATGAAAGCCAAGGTCACAGCTGATGGTTTGCCTTGTATTCTGTGCCACATCTTTACTTTTCTTCTGCTTGTTATTCATAGCATTATGTTTGTTTGGTAAGACATATCTGAGCCACCAGTTTCCAAAGATGATAAAGAGGAACCTGGTCCAAGATGTTAAGTTTCCAGCCAGCATTTTTGTTTCTCTGGCAAGATAGAGTGTGTCAGTTTCCTGGTAGCAAAGGGAAACAGATCAAATACATGATAAGCAGTGGATGTTGCAAAATTCTTGGCAATCGATATAGTACTAGTAACAAAGGAGAAATAAAGCAATAAAAAACAAAATGTTTTTTTCTCCCAAACAAAAGGATTCTAATTGAACAAAACATCCAGTCTCCAATCTCTAAAATGACCAGGATAAAATTAGCCACTATTTATTATTATTAGTGCTGGCCTGGTGCCTAGTTCCTTGGCTCAGCTGCTATTTTTTATGGGAAGTAGAAAATAATTTTTATGGATGTGGGGTTTAAAAAAAAAGCAGACCCAAACATTCCTGAACACATATATTCGCTATTGTGTGGTATTGATAAGATCATGGGAGATACTGTGATTTCTTCCATGAGAAAGGGTTGAAATATTTCAAGAACCATTCTCATGAAAGGGCTAAGACGGCATGAGAATTTGACTGGTAGAAAGAGTACTAAAAAGTAAGAATAGAGCTATTTGAAACAATATTGATGAATTCTCTTAGCTGAAGAGAAATGAACAAATCATGCAAAGGAAAATCATGCAAGCAAAAGGAAAAAAAAAAGTACCATACCTGTGAATGCTTGTGCAGGTTTTCTGTTTTAGTTCAAAAATTGCGACATGGAAACCTAGTACACTATAGTGGGAGGGGTCTAATTCAAATCTTTGCACTGAGTAGAGGCTTGGATTTGATGGCCTAAATGTGTCCTTGAAAACAGGATCTAGCCCATGATTTATATTGTTACAAAATGTTGGTTAAAGCAGAGAGCCAGTTTGGTCTAGTGCAGGTATGTCAAACTGCTGGCCCGCAGGCTGAATTGGGAACAGGGGATGAACAAAAGCTCTTTGTGAAGTCTTGGAAAATCAGGGCTGTAAAATGGTAGAATAGAACAGAATAATAGATTTGGAAGGGACCTTAGAGGTCTCCTAGTCTAACCCTCTGCTTAGGCAGGAAGCCCTATACCATTTCAGACAAATGATTGTGCAATCTCTTTTTAAAAACCTCCAGTGTTGGAGCGCCCATAACTTCTGATTAATTGTTCTAACTAATTCCATGATTAATTGTTCTAACTGTCAGGAAGTTTTTTCCTTAGTTCTAGGTTGCTTCTCTCCTTGAATAGTTTCCATCTGTTGCTTCTTGTCCTGCTTTCAGGTGCTTTGGAGAATAGCTTGACTCCCTCCTCTTTGTGGCAGCCCCTGAGATACTGGAACATATCTTAGATTTTTGGATTGATTGGATTTTTTCTTCTGACTAATACATTTTAACTAATAAATCAAAATTCTCTGGACACATTCTATCATTATTCTTGTTTAGAAATATATTGTGAAGGCAATACAAAGAATAAAAACAGTAAAAACACTGTATAGTAAATAAATAGCTCAGAAAATAGACCATTCACTATTCTAGAATAGAACGGCTATTTAAAATGCTTTTGCATACAAAGCTTTTGCATACAAAGATTACATGTCCATCTGCAAGAAATATGCCTTTGGGATTCATTCAGTGGAAATATGCCTAGGACTGTAAAAAAGACAAAGCCTGTAAACAATCCTAAAGACTTTGAGTTGGCAGAAGACTATGATGGTATAAATTGTGGTGCCCCATTGCCCAATTCCTAATCTGCAGCAGTGGTGTGGCTGGCAAGATGTGATGTCCTTTTGCACCTGTTGTGGGCACAGTAAAGGAAGGTAAACCATTGTTCCCTCAATTTAGTTTCCCCTCCCACCTGCCAGCAGCAAAACAACCATCAATCTTTTTTCCTAACACAGGGACAAGGCTGGGTAAGTGTAGGAGAGCAGTTTTATCAACCTCTAAAGGTGTCCATCTTACAGGTTGTAGGCAAGGTGGATGAAGTGAGAAGGAGCACTTCTGATGCCCCTTCTCAGTACAATCTTTCTTCACACCTGTCACCTGTCAGCCAGACTTTCCGAACATAAGTACACTTGTCTGAAAATGTGTTAAATGTGTGTTCAAAAAAAAAAAATCTATTGGATACATAATAAGCTCAGAGGAAGGTTGTAGTATGAAGGGAGAGATAACCTTCACAAGCTTCATCTTTGACTAGTGCTTCAAGCATTGGACATGATTGAGCAAGGAGCCCAGATATGACACAGGGCTGGTGCCACCTAGTTCTGCCAATGCCACCTGGAATAATGCCAGGCAAATGAAAACCATAGTAGGCAAAAGCAGTGGCAACCCACTTCTGCAAAAAGTACTAGGTGGTAGGTGTCTTCTGCACCCCAAGACAGAACGATTGTGGAGATCAGTGGCCAAAAGGAGCAGGAGCAGTGAGCAACCATATGATTGATGAACTATGTCAGAGCTTATTCATGGTCAAGAAAAATACTGAAGCAGCTAAGAGTGACTTTCAGCTGTCTTAGCTGTAGGCTGGTGATGAGACAAAAGGAATACCATGGCAGGAAAAAAACACACACAGTTCCCTGGTCATGTTTGTGTTGCAGTTAGGGAAACATGATGAAGATCCTTTTGTTATTGTTAGTTGCAAAGTCATGTCCGACCCATCACAACCCCATGGACAACGTTCCTCCAGGCCTTCCTGTCCTCTACCCTGTCCTCTACCATCTTCTGGAGTCCATTTAAGCTCACACCTACTGCTTCAGTGACTCCATCTAGCCACCTCATTCTCTGTCATCCCCTTCTTCTCTTACCTTCAACCTTTCCCAGCATTAGGCTCTTCTCCTTCTTTCTTCATTAGGTGGCCAAAGTATTTGAGTTTCAACTTCAGCATCTGGCCTTCTAAAGAGCAGTCAGGGTTGATCTCCTCTAGGACTGACTGGTTTGATCGCCTTGCAGTCCAAGGGACTTGCAGGAGTCTTCTCCAGCACCAGAGTTCAAAGGTCTCAATTCTTTGGTGCTCAGCCTTTCTTATGGTCCAACTTTCACTGCCATACATTGCAACTGGGAAGACCATAGCCTTGACTATACGCACTTTTGTTGACAGGGTGATGTCTCTGCTTTTTAGTGTGCTGTCTAGATTTGCCATGGCTTTCCTCCCCAGGAGCAAGCGTCTTTTAATTTCTTGGCTACAGTCCCCATCTGCAGTGATCTTGGAACCCAGGAAAATAAAATCTGTCACTACCTCCATTTCTTCCCCATCTATTTGCCAGGAATTGAGAGGGCCAGATCTTGGTTTTCTTAATGTTTAGTTTCAACCGAAGTTTTGCACTCTCCTTCTTCACCCGCAACAAGAGGTTCTTTAGTTCCTCTTCACTTTCTACCATTAGAGTGGTATCATCTGCATATCTTAGGTTGTTGATATTTCTCCCAGCAATCTTAATTCCAACTTTTAATTCATTTAGCCCTGCCTTTCTCATGATGTGCTCTGCATATAAATTAAACAGGCAGGGTGATAGTATACAGCTTTGTCAGACTCCTTTCCTAATTTTGAATATCCATGTCCAGTTCTCACTGTTGCTTCTTGGCCCGCATATATGTTTCTCAAGAGACAAATAAGATGGCCTGGTACTCCCATCTCTTTAAGAACTTGCCACAGTTTGTTGTGATCCACACAATCAAAGGCTTTAGCATAGTCAATGAAGAAGAAGTAGATGTTTTTCTGGAACTCCCTAGCTTTCTCCATGATCCAGCGTATGTTGGCATTTTTATCTCTAGTTCCTCTACCTCTTCAAAATCCTGCCTGTACTTATGGTAGTTCTCGATCCACATACTGCTGGAGTCCAGCTTGTAGGATTTTAAGCATAACTTTACTAGCATGTTAAATGAGTGCAATGGTGTGATAGTTTGAACATTCTTTGGCACTGCCTTTCTTTGGAATTGGAATGTAAACTGATCTTTTCCAATCCTGTGGCCACTGTTGAGTTTTCCAGATTTGCTGGCAAATTGAGTGTAGCATTTTTACTGCATCATCTTTTAAGATTTTGAATAGCTCAGCTGGAATACTGTCAACTCCATTAGCTTTGTTGTTGCTCAGTGTTCCTAAGGCCCTCTTCACTTCACATTCTAGGATGTCTGGCTCAAGGTCGGTGACCACCTCATCGTGGTTATCAGGGACATTAAGCTCATTCTTATAGATTTTCTGTGTCATTTTGCCATCTCTTCTTAATCTCTTCTGCCTCTGTTAGGTCCCTGTCATTTTGGTCCTTTAGGCTGCAATTAAAACTTGATTGGACTCTGTACTCTTTCTGTACGCTAATGCTCCAGAAACTATAGTGTAGTAAGAATCAACAGCCGGCCTCAAAATAATTCTTTTTGAAGTGACTTAGGCAGGGAGATATGGTTTGTTTGTTTTTTAACAGTAACTTCTCAGAGGGGAGTGAGAACAGAAGGCTAATTGCCTTCAGGCTAAACAAAATCTCCTTTGGAAGCATCATTAATCCCTACCCATCTATGTCTTAGCTGCAAAGGGCAATCAGTGGGGAGAAATACTTTATGGAGTATGTTACTCAGGCTCAATTAAGTCTCTGGAACTTGGGGGGGGGCAATTAGTGCAGATGTTTTAGTGGTAATCATGATTACAAAATACCTACAGCTCCCACAGCAGGTGTGTTTGTGGCCTATGATATTTCTGCAGCAGCTAGGAGAGGTGGTTGTGTAAATTATTCATTTTATCTCCAAGGAGGCATGGTGTGGAAGGAAAACAGACTCTATACAAATGAGAGACTTCAAATTTAGCCCGATTATTCAATTAGCTGAATCCTGGTGAGCAACTCTGAAGGTCAAAATATCCTGTAGGAGGCAGAACATGCACTGCCTATTTTTTAATCTTCTACAGTATTACAAAAAGCAAATATTATGAGTGGAGTTAGGAAAGAGTCCGAATGGCAAATGCAGACCAGCAGTTCATTTACCCTCCTCTTAACCTTACAGTATTCTCACTCAGTTCATGCAGTTTAATTATAACAAATAATTATTACAATTATAATTGTGTAAGGTTTTTTTAGCATTCAAAATATACAGCACCGCCATGAGATAAGTACTTATTCTCCATATTTCTTATGGAGATAGTGAAGCTAAGCAGAATTAACTGGATAAAATTCATAGCAACTTCTATAGTGACTATTAGGTTCCTTTCATTAAATGTTGATAACTAAAGAAGAGTTCTTAATTTGCTAGCCCAGAGAGTTCTCTTAAATCTGACTGCAAACCATTGTTATGCATACCTATCTTTTCAATCTGTACTTAATTAATAGATGCCATAAATACTGTGAAAAAAAAGAAAGATTTGGATTGCCGTTTCCTAAGAGCCTTTAATTTGGAGTGGTTGGTAATCCCAGGTCAGTCTGGTGGGATCATAATTGTAGGAAAATGAGGGTTAAGCTCTTCAATCATAATTACATCTCTCTGGCATACAGAGGCAATGCCAAAACTTGGAGGTCCGTTGCTTAGCAATTGGAAGAGAGTGTCATTTCCATATATAATGAATGTACGAGGACAATTTAAGGTCAGATTAATAAATGTATACTCTATTTTATTTGCATAATAATAGCAGCCTATTTTTATGTCTGTTATGCTACTTTCACTACATAGACCTTAGCGCTCATGAGATCTAGAGAGGAAGCCACATTCTCTAAGTTGTGCCTTTTTTTGCTACTTAGTACTCCAAGTCCTAAGCATCAGGAATAGGATGCCATAATCCATGGCTGAGCAGATGCCCAGAGTCACTTGTGTAGTCTGTCACAAAGCAAATGGCAGCCTGCCTTCAGTTTTTGGCAAA
Organism: Daboia siamensis; assembly: GCA_024449315.1. Taxonomy (NCBI): domain Eukaryota; kingdom Metazoa; phylum Chordata; class Lepidosauria; order Squamata; family Viperidae; genus Daboia; species Daboia siamensis. The sequence continues at coordinate 79,216 of JAKJMR010000370.1, read as the reverse complement.
ACTTCAGAAAAGCCACTGTTTCAGTAGATTTATTTATTTATTTATCACATGTATATCACCATGTGATATACATGTGATAAATCACAGTATCACAGTAAAATGACTTTAGATAGCTTTCAATAAAAAACATAAAAATTAAATGTTAAAAACTACAATTAAAAGATAGCAACAATATGGGTAATAGGAAGGTAGTGGAGAGAACTGATGCTAAAAATAATGCAGGAATTTCACCAAATAACTATTTCCCTGAGATCCCCAGACCTTCTGACGTGTTTAAATAGCCATGGTTAAAAGGACTTCTGGAAGGATGTCAAAAATGTGACCATTCCCATCTAGGGGAGGAAGGACAAACAATGTTATATTAGTCACAATGTCTGTAGCTGGTCCTATGAAAAAATGCATAAAAGAGGTGGTTTACATCCATCAAAGAAATGGACTGAGTTACTTGACAATAAACTCACAGATTTTCTGGAAGAATATTTAAACTAAACAACAGGGACAGTGAGTTAATTGATACAGAACATCCCTGTCCCCAGCAATCAAACAATTACATGGTTAGCAGTGCATGTAACATAGATGTGTGTGTGGACAAGAATATCAACCTTGCTGTCAAGCAAAATCAAGCTTTTAATAGCGAGTGCCACACAAAGTGCACTAACCAAACAGGTGGTAAGAAATAGGGGAATTCAGACACCACACAGGTTATGTAGAAAGTAAACACAGAGTCAGTCATAAAGGACTCAAAAGTCTATACACCAATGTACTGAGTATGAACAGTAAACAGGGTGAACTAGAAATTCAGGTAAATGAGGGCAGATATGATATTGTTGCCATTATGGAAACTTGGTGGGATGAAACCCACAAATGGAACACACAGCTAGAGAGATTTAAATTATTTAAAAGAAACAGACCAAATAAAAGAGGAGGTGGAGTTGCTCTCTCTATAAGAAATAATTACATCTCTACAGAAATAGAACACGACAATGATGAAAACTGTCTTGAATGCATTTGGGTCAATATAAAAGGGGGAAAATGACATTGCCATAGGTGTATGCTATAGGCCACCCAACCAAACAGAGGAAATACATGGACTTTTTGCTAGTCAGCTAGCTAAGGTATGTAGGAAGCACATCACAATAGTAATAGGGGACTAATTACCCTGATCAACTGGGAAACAAACTCTGCACCAAATGGAAGATCAAACAAATTCCTGACAAACCTAGCAGACAACTTTGTCTTCCAAAAAGTAGAGAAGGGAACTAGGGGATCAGCCATAATGGACTTAATTCTCACTAACAGAGATGAAATGATAGTAGGTGTTGAAGCCACAGGAACCTTAAGGGGGGGAGTGAATATGCAATATTGGAATTCAACATTATGGAAGCACAAGCAATAGAACACAGTCAAACTAGAGTCTTGGACTTTAAGAGAGCTAATTTTAACAGATTTAGAGAGAGTTTGGGAAAGATTCCATGGATGAGAATCCTTAAGGGGAAAACAACTCAAGAAGCTTGGGAAATTTTGAAAAGTGAGATAATAAAAGCCCTGTCTAGCACAATACCAACAAAGAAGAAAAATAACAGCTCTTGAAAGAAACCAGCATGGCTGCATAAAGAACTCTCTGATAAGTTGAAAGACAAAAAGGACAAGTATAAAAAGTGGAAAGAGGGGCACATAACTAAGGCAGAATATCAGCAAATATCCCGAGCCTGCAAAGATGAAGTGAGGAAAGCTAAGGCTCAGAATGAACTAAGGGTTGTGACCAAAGTCAAAAATAACATAAAAAGCTTCTTTCAACATGTAAAAAACAAGAAAAGTTAAGGAAACGATTGTCCATTAGTGGGAGAAAGTGGCAAGAAGGTGACAAGCAACAGGGAGAAAGCAGAACTACTCAACTCATTTTTTGCATCCATATTTACACAAAGGGAAAGACAGCCAACCTATCAAAAACAGTACCATAAAAAACAGATTAGAAACACAAGCTAAGATAAGCAAGAAAATGGTAAGTGAGCACCTGTCCAGCGTAGATGAGTTCAAATCACCAGGACCAGATGGACTACACCCCAAGGTTCTCAAGCAACTGGCAGATGTGATCTTAGAACCACTGAACTATATCTTTCAAAGATCCTGGAGCACTGGGGAAGTACCAGAGGACTGGAAAAGAGCTGAAGTAGTTCCCATCTTCAAAAAAATGGGGAAAAAATGGATCCAGGAAACTACAGACCTATCAGCCTGACCTCAATACCTGGAAAGATCTTGGAAAAGATAATCAAGCAATGAATCAGTGAACACCTACAGGCAAACAAAGTCATTACCAAAAGCAAACATGGGTTTGTCAAAAACAGATCATGCCAGACAAATCTTATTGCATGCTTTGACCAGGTGACAAAATTAGGAATGCTGTGGATATAATTTACTTGGACTTCAATAAGGCATTTGATAAAATAGATCACAACCTACTACTTTTTTTTATTAAAAAGTTTTATAAAAGTTACAATACAAACCCACCCCCAAACCACCCCCTCCCCCTCCCCCACTTCCCAGAACTGAATACAGGGTTACAAAAATAACAATCAAAATCTAAATAACATTAACCAACTATATATGTAACCAAGTACCTAACGCACTTTAACTCCCCTTTAACATAAACACAAACAAGATAAAAGTAAACATAATAATAATAAGAACATAAAAACAAGATAATATCCATATTATTAAACAATACTAATAATAATAATAATAATAATAAAATATAATAAAAACTATTAAAAATACCATAAAACATACTATATTAATAATATCATTCTATAATTCATTCATAAACTAGATGAAACTTTTTAGTGCCATATTTGTTCTGAATATAATCTATCCATCTTCTCCAGACTGAAATGTATTTTTCTTGTGAATGATCCTTCAAATAAGCAGAAATCTTAGCCATTTCTGGCAAATTTGACACCTTAAGTGTCCAATCTTCTATAGTAGGTAAACTATCTTTCTTCCAGTATTGACCTACCAAGAGCCTTGCTGCTGTTATCAAATTCAACATCAAATTTGTTTCTTTAGTATCACAATCTATAACAATACCCAATAAAAACAATTGTGGAGAAAATTTTATCTTTCTCTTAAAAATCTTTTGAATATTCCACCAAATTTTAATCCAAAAAGCTTTAACATTTCTACAAGTCCACCATATATGATAATAGGTAGCATCCAAACTACCACATCTCCAACATTTCGGCTGTAAATTAGGATACATGCAGGACAATTTTTTGGGAACCAAATGCCATCTATAAAACATTTTATTAAAGTTTTCTCTTAAATTTTGAGCCTGGGTAAATTTCACATTTCTAACCCAAATTACCTCCCATGTATCCAATGAAATTGGTTCTTGAATATTTTGAGCCCACTTTATCATACAATCTTTAACTAATTCTGTTTCAGAATCCAATTCTATTAAAGCATTATATATTCTCTTTATATGCGCTTGGTTTTGATCTTTAATTTGTTTTACCAAATTTTCATCAGTTAATGTAATACCAATTTTCTGATCTATCTTCCACCTCATTTGCAATTGAGTATATTGAAACCAAGACTGTATGATATTTTCTTGTTTTAACTCACCTAATGATTTTAATTGCCAACCATTTCCTATCCATCTAAGTAATTCCTTATATGAAGTCATATCCAAGCTCACACCCTCTATCGCATGCCCGAGAATCCCCCAAATTGGTATTTTATAATTTAACTTATAATAATATTTTTTCCATACGCGTAATAAGGCGCTTCTTAAAATGTGAGATTTAAATGCCTTATCCACCACAACCTACTACTTGATAAGATAGAAAAATGTGGATTAGACAGCATCACCACCAGATGGATTCATAGCTGGCTGACCAGCCATACTCAGCATGTGGTCCTCAATGGAACTGCATCTACATGGAAGGAAGTGTGTAATGGGATGCCCCAGGGCTCTGTTCTAGCCCCAGTGCTCTTCAACATCTTCATCAATGATTTGGATGAGAGGGTAGATGGGGAATTCATCAAATTTGCAGACAACACCAAGCTGGCAGGAATAGCCAACACTCCAGAAGATAGGCTTAAGATAAAGGAGGATCTGGATAGACTTGAACACTGGGCGCTATCTAACAAAATGAAATTCATTGGTGAAAAAATTAAGGTTCTACATTTAGGCAAGAAAAATCAAATGTACAGGTATAGTACAGGTGGTACCTTGCTCAACTGTAGCAACTATGAGAGGGATCTCGGAGTCCTAGTGGACAATCATTTAGATATGAGCCAGCAGTGTGCTTCAGCTGCCAAAAAAGCCATCACAGTGTTAGGCTGCATTAACAGAGGGATAGAATCAAGAGCACATGAAGTATTAATACCACTTTACAATGCCTTGGTAAGGCCACACTTGGAACAGTGCATCCAGTTTTGGTCACCATGATGTAAAAAAGATGTTGAGACTCTAGAAAGAGTACAGAGAAGAGCAACAAAGATGATTAGAGGCTAAAACATATAAGGAAGTGTTGCTGAAATTGGGTAAGTCTAGTTTAGCGAAGAGAAGGATGAGAGGTGACATGATAGCAGTGTTCCAATATCTCAGGGGTGGCCACAAAGAAGAGAGAGTCAAGCTGTTCTCTGAAGTGCCTGAAGGCAGGACAAGAAGCAACGGATAGAAACTAATCAAGGAGAGAAGCAACCTAGAATTAATGAGAAACTTCCTGACAGTTAGAACAATTAACCAGTGGAACAACCTGCCTCCAGAAGCGGTGAATACTGCAACACTGAAAGTTTTTATGAAGAGACTGGACAGCCGTTTGTCTGAAATGGTATAGTTTCCTGCCTGAGCAGGGGGTTGGACTAGATGACCTCCAAGGTCCCTTCCAACTTTATTATTGTTGTTGTTGTTGTTGTTATGTTTCATAGGGTTGTTGCCATGGCAGAAAAGGTTATCTCCTGGGTCCTGCCAGATGAAAATCTTTCACAGATAAGACCTACAACACACCTCTTTTGCCAGTCCTGATGTGATGGGCAGATGTAATCAGATGGAGGCAGTCCCTCAAATAATTCAGCCCCATGCCATGAATGGCTTTGAACCAACATAATTTAGGAACACATGTAACTACCAATGCCACTGCATTTTGCACCAACTGAAGCTTCTCAATATTCTTCAAGGGCACCTCGAAGCAGATCACATTACAGTAGATGACCAGGACATGAGTGTCTGTGAACAAGTTTGTGGCAGTGCAACCCCATCCAGATAGAAGTTGAGCCCCAAACCCTCAAGCACAGAGATGCTCAGTCTTGTCAGTCTTGATATGTGATGGCGTGGCAATGAATGATGACATTCAGTAGCTTCATGTAGATGTTGAATAGGAGAGGGACAGCACCGAACTCTATGGAAGCCCACAAACTAGGGGCTGAGGGCAGGATCTCTCCTCTTCAGTCACCACCAACTGGAATCAACCCAGAGAATCACCAGCCCGATCCCTGGAACCCATTCTGAAGAGTATCATGGTTATTAGTAACAAAAACCACTGAGAGGTCAAGCAGAGCAAGGATGGATACAAAATCCTCCTCCTGCTCCCATCAGATCATCAAAAGCATGGGTAATACCATTTCTGTCCCATACCCAGGCCTGAATCTAAATGAAAGAGGTCCAGATAAACCATTTCTCCCAGATTTCTCTGAAGCTGCTGCATGATCACTCTCAATCATCTTCCCCCCAAAGAGGTGGTTAGAAACTGGACTAAAATTGTCCAGTATTGTGGGATCCCACAGTGGTTTCTGAGTAGGGGACAGATCAGCAGATCATCTTAAGGAACAGAGGAACAATCCCCTCACTCAAAGACAAATTCACCACCTCTACAATCCACGCATGGAACAACCCCCCTGGCGGCTTCAGTTATTTTGGAGCTGCATGGATGTTTGAAGCATGACTATGAATGTTTTATGAGATTTTATGATGATGGGACCACCACTTATTCTATATTGGGGGTTCCTGTGGGATATATTTTTATTATATTTAGATAAATTGACTGTATATTTAAACTCTTTTAGTATAAACAGTCTGGACTTTTGAGAGCTGGGCCACATGCAACTATAAATAATGTTGCTTTCTTGTGGGATAAAACCTATGTCTTTTTCTTCCTCATAGTGAAAGAGACTAAAAGCTGTACATTCCCAAGAGACAATATAGGACAGAGGTCCCCAACCTTTCGGGCACCAGGGACCAGTTCCATGAAGAAAGATTTTTCCTCAGACTGAAGAATGTGTGGTTTTGTGTGCTGTCTGCATCCCATGGATGGGGTTTTGCTTGTTTGTGCGGACTGGTTACTGGCATGCCACGCCCCGGTACCAGTCCACGGACTGGGGGTTGGGGACTCCTGATATAGGATATGTTTGAATGTGGGACATATGTTTGTTATGTGTGTGTACATGCATGAATCAGATGCAGCCCCTGAATGCCTGAGTCAGCATTTGGTTTGCTACTCAATGCTCTAATACGGGTCATTTTTGCAATAGTTTAAATTCATTCTTTCTCCCTCTTTAGATTTCCTGTGTTATGTACAGATCCTAAGCATTTACACCTTGGGTTCATTTTGAACTTCTTACAATCTTTTTTGGCAAGGAAGCAATACCTATTAAAAGAATGGATTTGGTGAACCTTAAGAGATTGTATTATAGCTGCTGCTCTTCAAACCATTAGTTGCTCCAAAAAATTAATAGATGACTCCAATACTTGATATAATTGCACTAAAAATGACAGCCATTTATTATATGGATCCCTTGCAGTTTTTCTATACAACCCTAAACTTAAAGCAATGAAACACAAGGGGTTGGTAGAAACCTAATGGTGAATCTTGCAGAGAGGCAATAACAGGTTTCTGGCCAACACAACAGATCTTGTTGTTGTTTTAATAGTTCACCCCAGGTTTTCTGGGGTCAAAACATATTCTCCAACCCTATTGTCTTTAAAAGGATTGTGGCCTAATACCCCAACATCTTCATAATAACTTAAGATTGAGAAAACATGCATGAAACAGAAAGCATTTTTTCTCTCTGCTGTTATATTGCTAACACAAGGCAAAAATGGCAAAGAACTCAGATACAAAATCACTGTTAACTAACAATTCACATATTGTTACTGTATCCATTATAATTAAATTAATAGATGGGAAGTTAATGGAGATCCTTATTTAATACAATACCATGTTTCCCCAAAAATAAAACCTGGTCTTATATTTTTTTTTGGCACCAAAAGACACAATAGGGCTTATTTTGGGGAAAACACAGTAATAGGGTGATCAGCCCAGTCTGGCACCTCTTGCTCATGCACAAGAGGTGGCAAGTGCACACGGGGGCGGGGGGATGGTGTCTGGCACCAGCCGCAGCCCACCAGACCCTTGGCTCAGCACAGGTAAGCCTGAGCGTGGAGACAGAGGCAAGGGTGGGAGGCAGGTGATCCTGATGTGCTGCGTGGCTGCCTGCACTGGTGCGGGCATGGGCAAGCCGAGAGACAGTGGGATGGAGTAGAAGGTGTGTCAGGATCATCTGCCTCCCATCCCATGCCTCTGCTTCTGCCTGAACAGTGCTGCCATGCAAGCCTCCTGAAAGCCAGGTGGCCACACAGCATATCTAGATTACCTGCCTCCCCCCCACCTCTGTCTCCATGCTCAGACTTACCTGTGCTGTGCAGGCTGCAGCTACTGCTGGTCACCATCAGCCCCTGCACGCTCATCGCCTCCTGTGCTGGTCACATCCCCCCTCCTGGGCTTATTTTTTGGGGTAGGGTTTATATTAAGTGCACCCTAAAAAATCAGGCTAGGGTTTATATTCTGGGTGGGCCTTAGTTTTGGGGAAACACGGGTAGTAGGAAGAAGGCCAGAGTGGATGTACTCTTTCCAGTACATTGCTTTTTTGGCTGATTTTCTCAGCTTCTTCTAACTTCCATTTCTTCAGTATCATTTGTAACTACATGGCCACTTCTGGGATATTAGCCAAAGGAAGCCAAGGGAAGGTCACTTCTATTTTCCCCCTGTCCTTCTACAAGCAGGCAGGTGCAAAGCAGACCCAACAGCAGGGCTCTGTGTTTATTTATATTTCAAAGTGGCTCTGAATTTGGGACAAGGTCCAGGAATAGAAACATAAATAAGGAAATAAATTACGAACATCTGGCCAGGTTCTTGTAACTTGTGATGGCTTTGCAGATTCAAAGCTTATTTTGTCCCTAAAGTTCTTAGCAGAGCATGAGTTAAATGTTAATCTTTTAAGGTCACTGACCAGCTCTTCCACAAATTAGGCTTTCCAGATTCCATGCTTGCACTTAGTCAGAGGAAAAAGCTCTTCTGAGGGAATAAATTAAGTACAAACTAATTCTAAGCTATTCAAATGAAGGATCCTTCCTAAAGAAGGGTGAGAAGAGTTTTCCTAGTGGAAACTTTGGTGGGAAAAGTTTCACAGAAAACATCTTTGGCAACTGCTGATCACTTTCTCTCAACTGAGTGGGGTAGGCAGGCAAATGGTGAGCTTAGGTATCTGCAAAGCTGCCCAGCTAACAGGTTGCAGGCAACAGATTGCTTTGTCTTATGATCTGTCTTCCAGGCTCTTTCTCAGCACAGGTCTCTCTTCTGAAAGTGCACTAGATCCACGTTCAAAAGTAGCTCAGCTGCCAGACTGCAGATGTAGGAAAAGGCATTGTGTGGAACAGGATCATTGGAAGAGCTTTTTTCCTGATTCATTCTGCAACCTTTTGTTGTGTGTATTACTTGTCATCCAGGTTAGTTCATAGTGGTGCTTCACTTGCACTCAACACCCTAATGAGGGAAGGCAGCACCTCCCTCGAGATCTTTGGAGGGTTCCAAGGTATCAGTTCTACAAAACAGTAAGCCTGAGCTTCCATTTTTGCTTCATTTGTTAATCACTTGTGCATTTGCAAAAGAGACTAAACAAACAAAACCGGAGAGAGGACATTTGGACAATCTACCCTGGACTGATGATGTTACCTAGTTTGAATAATGAAATGTCTGCAAGAAAACAACCAAGCCCAAAGAGTGCCATGGACCCCTCAAAAGGGACAATTATACTCTTCATTAATTTGCTAAAAAAGAATTCTTGGTATCGATTTATGAAATTGGGCTGCTACGCCAGAATCACCTTTATGCTAATTTCTAGAGTAGAGTTGCACTGAATAATAGAATATATCACTGGAATTGGGGCTATTAAGCCAAAAAGACAAATCTACAGCTCAGTGCAGTATTCCCTTTAATTTACTGACAGACAAGTAGCTGTCTTTCATTTACATGAACATTCCAGTGAAAAAGAGACCACTATCTCAATCGATTCCATCAGCAAATCATTTTTCTGTTAAGAAGCTTCATTTAGCATCCTGTAAATCCATCATTTTACATCTGGTGTTCTGGAATGGTGGTAAATAAATGTGGCTTGCCTTCTTTGCAATACTCTTTCAGGTATGTGAATAGTTCTGTTTTATTTACACTATTTTCTCTTCCCAGCTCTTTCAGCTTCTCTTCATAAGATACAACATCTGGCCTCTTGATCATCCGTGCTCTCCTTTTCTGAACCTATTCTATTTTGTCAGAATCCTTCTGAAAGAGTGCCCCAAAGCAAGCGCTATAATCAGAGTGAAGGGATGATTATTGAAAAACAAAACAGAACTATTCTTTTTTTGTGATCTGGAAACTATACTTCTGTTATTGAAGTCTGGTACGGCATTAGCTCTTTGTGCAGCTAAATTGCACTACTGATTCATATTCAGTTTGTAATCAGCTACTATTCCATGACACATGTTCAGTATATAATCAACCACAACCCGAGCAGCTATTTTGCACTTGAATTTGGTGGTTGGTAGTTGTTGCAGGCATAATACCTCTGCTTACCTCTGCTATTACAAAGGAAACTTCTACAAAAAAAGGAAAATTCTACAAAATCCAGTCAAGAGCCCACCCTCTCAACAGTAAACCCTGAGTGTAGCCCATAATCATAGCATGAAATACTGATGACTATAATCATATTCATAATCACGGCATGAAATACCCCAACTTCACATTGGTTTGCTCAGATTGTGCACCAAAAATCTTTTTAATGATGTAGCTAAAAACTCTGGATTAAAGTGAAATTTATTTAGAACTTCAGCTAGCCAGCCAGCTAGCTTTGTGCCTTTAGGATCAATCTGTTTCAACCTCCTAGCTACCTGACCCTGGTTTGCTGTTTCTCCCCCTACAACCACCCTGGGTTATTTCTGTTCCACTTTTCTGCCAAACTGATTGATTGCTCAAGTAGTTCACATTATTAAAAGAAATATTGGAAATAACAACAGTCAAAGCACAAATATTAAAAATTTACAACTTAAGGTCTGGCTAAGAGATAGATCTGACATGAACTCCTGAAAGAAGTTCAAGGGAGAAAGGAATGAATACATTTCCTGTGAGAACCCTTCCAGCAACTGGAAATGATTGATAAGATGGTCTTTCCTTCAAGCCCAAGAAGCCTGACAGCAGAGGTCACAACTACAGAGTTGCTCTCCTGTGCTCTCCTCCCATCACTGGGAGCTGGGGCTGGCAGGAATTCATACTACTCTAATTCTGATTGCCCCCTCCAGCATACCCTTGCTGGAGCTATGCTATTGTCCATACAATACTCGGCATTCCAGCAGCATGATTTGTGCATCTTTGGCTGGATTTCCATCCTCTACCAACATTATTTACCATATGGAAAGCCTCTCTCAGTTGGCAGAAACAATGCTGTGGTGATTCCATACTGTCAGGAAATTGAGGTAGGCCAGGTTGGGGAACCCTAACCCTAACCCTAACCCCACAAATACTGAAACTTTATTCATATAGGATACAGCAACATAATGTTAAAAATCTGACAGTATTTTTCTTTCCCAAAAAGAATCATGGCAAAGTCACCCTGAATTTCTTTCTAAAGCTTTCTTTCTTCCCCAAGTTAATTCTCATTTTGTTCCTCCAAGGGTTCGTCCTCATTCCTCATTCCTCATTCCCCCATTCCTCTTTCAAGGCTACATCTGTGCTTTGAGAGATGTAGATTATTTATTTTTTCCTCTTGTTCCGTCAACCAACTGAAGTTTTTTTTATTCTTTGAAACCATGGGTCAACCAGTGGACCTAACAATCACTAGGTGGTGGTACAACATGTTTGACATGTTTGTATGTATTGGCTGCCATGTAATGGTCCTCTGGATTTGTGCAGCTGCTCAGTAAATGCTTCCATTAAGTCTTGATGCCTTGTTGTTGTTGTTGTTGTGGTGTGTGTTCTTGGGAGGGATAAATGCTAGGAATATAAGACAAGAATCTGTACTCCAAGCAGAGTCACCCAAGGTGTGAAGTTCATCCCAGCTCCTCAGCTGATACAAGCAGGCACCTAAATGAGTTGATGTGAGATGGGCAGCTTTGTAAATTGAACAAATAAACAAACAAAAAACAATAGAGGTATGTAATCAGATAGTGACAACAGCAAAGACATAATTTCATCCTGCACGGGAGTAGGTAATGGTCAATGTGGGGTCTTTGGTGCTCTGTGAGCTTGGTTGCTTTCTTGCAGATATTCACAGAGCAGCAAGGACCCCTAAATTTCAATCTGAGCTATAAATATTTTCCTTTAATGGTAAATTGTTCATATATTTTACCAAGAAAGCCACACAGACAAACAATATAAAACAACTGATAACATAATGCTAGATGATGGGCACCTGATTTGAATGCATTCAACATATTACTGAGAAAGAGCTGAGAATCTTTTGGAGATGAATGCTGTTAATGATATTGCTACAGCATTCAGGACAAATGGTTGCTGAGGTTTCCAGGAAAAAAACAACAACTAAAGCAGCAAAAGTAGAATTACAGTGTGAACGTGGACCCTACAGTGAGCATGGGCACAAAAAAGCTCAACACAGTGAAATATGAAATGAATGAATTACACATTAGGTATCAATGGGTTGAAATGGACTAGAAACTGGATATTTTCAGCTAGAGGATTGTCCTATTAATCATCTGCACCCCAAAACAAAGAAGGAGCAGCACGGTTTTCATAAATAGGAAGAATCTAATGAGAACAGTACTTGACTATAATGTGATCAATAACTGAATAGTATCTATTGGACTTTGTGGATAGCCCTTTAATATGATGATTACCCAAGTGTATGCTTCAACCACTGAAGCAGAAGAGGATGTTGATGAATTTTATGCTCACATTCAATTTGAAATCGACAGAATATCCAAGCAAAATGTGCCGCATCATGATGCAGACTGGAATGCCAAAGTAAGAAATATTAAGAAGAAAAATGTACTTTGATTGCATGGGTAAGGAAACCAAAATGAAGCAGGAGAGTGATTTATCAATTCCTGTCAATCCAGGGATTTCTTCATTGCTAACATGGCTTTTCAATAACCAGAATGAAGTGCACAGAAATCAAGTTGGCTATATTATGTTACAAGCTGGAAGTTGGAAGAGCTCCATTATAACAGCAAATATCTGACTATGGAACAGATCTTTAATTGCTCATATACAAATTTAAAGCTAATCTAAAGTGGATACTATTCACAAGCAGCCTCTATAGTGCATGGTTTTGTAAGCATGTACCCCATCGAATCAGGTTGACTCCTGATGACTATTTGAACAAATCCTTGCAGTTTTCTTGACAGGATTTGGAAGTGGTTTGCCATTGCCTGCTTACTAGGCCAGAAAGAAAAACACTGGCCCAAGATCAACCAGCTAGTTTTGTGCCTAAAATGGGATTAGAACTTAGGGTTCTCCTGGCTTCTAACCTGGTGATTTAACCACTATACCAAACTGGCTGTCAACATGTAGTGTATGTTGCAACAATTATAACAGGTTAAAATAAAGACATAAATAATTATTATAGAAGAAGAATTGCTACTGGCTCATTAGGTGAAATTTTATGAATATATTTCTCAGCATTGTTGTTACCTGAAAATTTAGTGAAAGGTGACCCTCAAGAAGCAGCTTGCCTTTTAAGGGGTTTATAATACCCTCCTGAACAGTTTGAACTCCAGCCTCTGAAGCTGTTTTTCTGCTAATCAACCACACTTCATCATTCATTCCATTGTCAAACACAGGCAACATCCATGGGTATTAATTTCTTCCTTGGGATTAAAGAGCAAAAAAACCTCTAGAATCGGGTGTCATCATATACTGATGGAACATCAGTCCAAAATTCCAGCTGGACTGAAGAAAACCTGGAGTTTTCATGAGCTTATGCATATTTCCTTGTAGATTGATGGTTCCATTTTGGCATATATTTATTCACAAAGAAAGATTATTTGCATCAAGATTAAAAAAAACTTATATAGATTTGTCTAATACTCCAAGATTAAAAAAAATACCGCAAACAGAAGAGCTGTTCCTTTCTGGACCAGCTTTTTCCCAATACTAAAGTGCAGAATGCATATGTGTATGTGTATCTCTCTCTCTCTCTCTCTCTCTCTCTCTCTCTCTCTCTCTCTATATATATATATATATATATATATATATATATATATATATATATATCCCTCAAGATATATCTCCTCCCCATCTCTTCCTTCCCTAATGCAGCTGACAAAGTGAGAAAGAGCCTGTGGCCTAGAGGTTAAATCAATTGCCTAACATGCAAAGCAGCCCAGGTTCGAATCTCAGAAGGGTGTGGCTGACTGATGAGAGCAAAGAAGCTTGAAATAGCTATATCAGTCTCCCTTTAATTCTTTGTCAGCAATCCAAATTTATTTAATACAAACAATTGTCGCAGTTGCGACTTGTTGCCTGTGGATGGTCCTAGTTTGGGCTGATACAGGCAAAAAAAAAAAAGATTTTGCCCATATTTGGGCCGACGAGGTGCTCAAAACACTCAAGACATATGCACACACACATACACATATCTATACACTCACACACACACATGTTCTGTGCTTTGATCTCCAAAAAGGCCCTTGGGGCACAGAGGAAAACAAATGTAGCAACTCTTAGCAACTTTAGAAGGCAGTAAGAGCTGCATCTTTCTCAGGAAGACATGGCTGTCCTCTTCATATTTCTATGCAGTAGGTCTTCCATCACTTCTGTGCTTCTGAAAATATTCACTGAGCATCAATCTTGGTTTCCCAGTAACATGTTGTGCTTAATGTTATGGCAGATGTACAAATGCTTGTTTGGGTTTGCCTGCTAAATGCATCTGTGGGCAGAAAATAAATGGGAAAAATAGTAGCTGTCCTTTCTGTTTGTTTTCTTTGGCACTAGAGAGGCTAGTTAGGTCCCAAGGAAAATATATCTCAGTTCTTGGAAAGGAATATGTTGATGTTTTTGAAAGTATATTGCAAATAAATGTTCATACTGTAGGGACAGGCAAGGTTTCATTTGCATATGCCCATGTTAAAAGTTGCTAAAAGAATGCTTGGAATGTATGTAGAACCAGTCTACAAAATATGCAGAGCTCAGAAACAAGTGAATGGGAGCAATTAGCAAAAATTAAAGAACTCATGAATAAGGAACTAGGATTAAATGTCACAGAGAGATTAAAAGAATGGCCACTTCGATATTTTCAGGTTTAATTGGCGAATTGACAGACAATGAAATCCTATATCAATTTGGCTGGGAATAAAGACAGGAAGGTCAGAGCCCACATTTTGAAATATTAAAAACAGATCAAAACATTAAAAGGAGAAAAATATTGCCCTGTCTTCCAATTAACTAACTAGACTGAGAATAAGAAATATATCTTTGAAAATAATCTCAAACCTTACCTTGGTTCACAAGGCAAGTGGATGGTTAATTGGTCAATGTGGTCACATTATGCTGGTGTTTAGACATCTCCAATGTGTTTCTCAGCCCAGTTAAGGGGCTGGCCTTGTGCTTTGCCTAGCACTGAACTTAGATTACAATGGCATCATGATCTTCCTAGATATTTTATAGACCATTTTGAGTTTTAGATCTTTCATGTGTGCTGCTACTCTATTGTGATTTTATAACATATTTAGTGCTAGTTATTCTCCCTGTTGGTTCTTATATTATTCTTATGTTATTTTAATGCTCTTTTTATTGCATTGATAGTTATGGGTTTAATTTAAATTGCCCAGACTATTTTGAATATTGGGTAGTGTAATGCTACAATAAATAATTGAAAAATGCATACATGCTAACTTGAATATCCTGCCCATTTGCAGATCACAGAGGCTTTCTCTGAAACAGATTTCATAAAAGAGACATGAAAGTGAATTAGCCTTCTATTTTAGATCCAGAGCCGGCAGATATTTGCTCTTTCTTCAGCATGTCAGTTCAATAGTTTTCCTTTAAGATGATGTTATGATATTAGTGCCAGCAAGCTTGTTAAACTTGATGGGTCTTAACCTTTTGCTCACTTAGCTACAGATGCTTCATGTCAGGATCACCAAAGGTATTTTCTGAAATACTGAAGTGAAAAGTGAACAGACCAACAACTAACTGTCAAAAATGTCATAAGCCAAATAAAGACAGTTACCTGGATTTGGACTTCATGTGCCCTGTGAGTTTATATATGATTGGTTAATGTTTTTTCTTCATTTATTCTATGGAGAAAGTGATAATTTTTTATGATATACAATTGTCCTGATTTCATATACATATACGCATACGTGTGTGTGTGTGTGTGTGTGTGTGCGCGTGCGTGTGCGTTGGTGTATACACACACCCACACACACCCACACTCACATGCACAGCCTGGTTTTGACCAAACGTCAGATAAATCTTTTGGGGGTTAGGAAGGCCTGAATGATTACAACTCCCCGATTACACTATCCAGATGCTGCTGCCTTGCATTTTTTTTCAGGACTAGATGCTGAACAAACTGTAAAGTTAGAGAATGAAATTTGCCAGTAGGCAGTGAGACCCTCTTGTCTAATTGCCTCATTTGAAATCCATTCAGAATTATTCCAGACAATTTTTAGAAATGCTACTCTTGGAACAGAGGACAAAAGATGTGAGTGAGTCATACAGAACAACAGGAAACTTTTCCTGCTTACTTCTAGTGTAATTCTGTTATCTTTGCTCCTCTCCTTTAGTGCAATAGCTGAACGGCATTCTGAACAATATTACACTGAAGAGGAGAAAGTAGTGGATGGATATGCACAAGCAACACATTTTAGGATACCTAAAGCTGCCTTGGTCAGTGATTCATGCAACTGAAATAGGCAGTCAGGATAGTTGCTTAGTCAAGGGCAGGGGGCAAAATCATGCCTGCAATATTTGGCAATTATAGCAAGATGGAGACCTCAAAACATCAAGCCTGGAAGATTTTTTTGGTATAGTTTTAAAATTTCAATTTGCAGAGTTTTAATATTTTAGTCATTTTTCCATTTTCCATTAGTCTTTTTCTAACCTGTAAATCACCCAGAGTTACCCAGTTTGAGCACAATCCCAAAAGGTGCCCACTGAGATATGTAAGAGTTCAATGGATCAAGGACCTGTAGAGTAGAGATGGGTGGCATAAAAATTTAATAAATTAAACAAACAAACAAACAAATAATAAGTTTGCTGTGCTGGATTTGCATTCTCTAAACATGCTTATTAGATACATTGAATAACCTGGGCCTTTTCAGCACATACCATTGCACTCTGAGTTGGTTGTACAACAAAGGATAAACTTTATTAAAGTCAATTAAGATAATCATATCTAACTTTTTTTAATTAAAAAAATGGTTTTTATCCTCCCCTTCCCCCCCCCCCCCGGTCCCAATATACATTTTCTGTGGCATAATGAATGTTCACGTTTCAAATTCTAATTCATTTGCTTAAATCTGAGTGGTAAGGAAGAGTTATGCTTGTGCGCTGTGAGATACCTTTCTTGATGTGGCGCTCTTTTCTTTTTTATTTTTTGTTCTTCTGCCTTCACTACATCCCCTTTCTTGTTTAGAAATTCTTCAAGTCTCTAAGGTAATATAATTGGGTGGAACATAGAAATGATAAATGGGTTTTAAACAGGTTCATTTCCACAAGTTCTCTACGAATCAATACTAGCTCACCTAAGTACTTAAAACATTCCTAAACCTGTCTCCCTGGAACCATTTATTATGAATTAGAAAATTAATGCTCTTGGAAATGACTGAGGTGTAGCCAATTTCCTCGAGACAATATTTTTCCTCATGTGTAATTGCGGGAGGGTTGCCATTTGTATTAATCATACCAATTTCTATAAGCTGCAATGTGACTTTGAGCTCTTTTTCACTCCCTTCTAACAGTGGCAGAGATATATTCCAGTCTTGTTTTTCCCCCCCTACCATTTCCTTATGATAGAGACTTTGTCTTATACTGTACTGTACTGTGCTGTTCTTAAAATATATATCAATAAAGCACTTTACAAGTACTTCCCCTCTTCTCCCTGTAACACAGTTTTTGCATTGGCTACAATCTGTTCACTTTGCCCACAGCCTTCAGTGGCAGAAGTGATCAGAGCTCTCATTGACTGCATTTGGTTATAGAAAAGACTGTTACAATCCTCAAAGCAACAAGGAAGAAACAGGTTGTTCTGTGTCCTGGATACTTTAATAACAAAGAAGAACTGAAAGCTGAAGTGCAGAGAAACAAACCAGCAATACCCTTATCTTTCAACTTAAGGATTCTCCTCTTTTCCTTGCAGAATTGTGAGCAGGAGCTTCACCTAGTTGGAGGAGAATCCCAGAAGGTGCCCAGTGAGACATGTAAGACAGGGCTTTTCAACCAGTGGTACGGGTACCACCTGTGGTACATTGGCATCTGGCAGGTGGTACGTGACCATCCTAGAAAAGTGGTAGTGGGGAAGGGGAACGAGCTGAACAGATGGCAGCACCACACAAGCCTGAGCGAGAGATGGCTGGAGTTGCAGGGCTGTCAGGGCTGTCAGGGCTCAGCGGAAGCGCCAGGATCAGCACCAGGATCCAGCTCAGCACTGATCCTGGCACTTCTGCTGAGCCCAGAAGAAGTGCCGATCAGCTGGAATGTTGCAGCATCTCCAGGGTCTTGTGATTTACATTCAGATGCTTGGCAACTAATTCATATTTATGACAGTCACAGTGTCCCAGGGTTGTGTGAAGTGACCAAAACCTGCTGCAACCACCCAGCAGATGGGGGGAATAAAAATGAAACACTCCCCCCCCACCCCCACTGCCAATCCTCTACAGAAATGTTCACAACAATGAAAACCTCAGACAGGAGGAAGAGTACCACCTGGTGGGCAGGCAGGTGTCTTGCTCGGCTGTGGCTTGGGGAGCACTTTTTCAGTGCCATTGTAACTTTGAACAGTCACTAAGCAAACTGTTGTAAATCAAGGACTACCTGTACTTCATCACTTTTTTCCTTTTTTTTTTTTGGTTATCAAGTTTTTGACACCTTGTTAGGCAACTGGTGGTACTCGGATGTTGCCATATCCTAAAAGTGGTACAATGGATGAAAAGGTTGAAAAGCCGTGATGTAAGAGTTCAATGGTTGAGAACCTGTAGAGTTGAGGACAGATCATTAAATTAATGGTCAATCACAAGATTATATTTTAAAAATGCAGAGAACATAGCAATCTATCACTCTAGATGAAATGGCTGTCAAGGATAGGGACAAGCAACTGGAAGAGATGGCCATGCCAATCACTTCAGCCAGTTAGTGGTGGAACTGTTACTAAAACAGAATGAAGTGCTCCAGACCATCCACTTTGAAGGCTTAAAGCAGCTACGATTGCAAAACAGCAATTTGGTTTAAGCTGGAAAACACTGGGTTTGATGGGCTGGGAGCAGGAGAAAAAGGATGTCATCCATTTCTAAACTCTGAAAGCAAAGGATAGTTCATATTGACAATACTGCAAGCTGAGATTGCAAATCTGCCCTCTACCAGCATTTTGATCTAACTTTTCAAAAGCAACACTTTGATCTAACGATAACAAAAAACACATTCATTCACAGTAGAATTTATAATGGCAAATGCATCCAATTTCAGAGTTGTTTTTATTTGGGTGTTGCTGGCCCCTATGGCTAAAAGTGTTTTCTCTTTCTGAAGTTTGAGAGTCACTGCTAGAAGAAGGCTATTCTCAGCTATAGAATAGAACAGAGCTGGAAGGGACCTTGGAGGTCTTCTGGTCAAGCCCCCTGCTCAAGCAGGAGAACCTACGCCACCTCAGACAGATGAATGTCAAGTCTCTTCTTGAAAATCTCCAGTGATGGAGTGCCCATGATTTCTGTGGGCAAGCTGTTCCACTGGTTGATTGTCCTCGCTGTCAGGAAGTTTCTCCTTAATTCTAGGTTGCTTCTCTCTTTGATCAGTTTCCAACCATTGTTTCTCATCCTTCCCTCTGGTGCTTTGGTGAATAATGTGACCCCCCCCTCTTCTTTGTGGCCGCCCCTGAAATACTAGAATACTGCTATCATGTCTCCCCTATTTCTTCTTTTCTTTAGACTAGCCAAACCCAAGTCCTGCAGCCGTTCCTCATATGTTTTAGTCTCCAGGCCTTTGATCATCTTAGTTGCTCTTCTCTGAATTTTTTCCAAACTCTCAACATCTTTTTTGTGATATGGTGACCAAAATTGGCTGGTGTGGTCTTACTAGGGTTTTATAATCTCAGTGGAGGTTTCCCTGGTACTAATATTATGTTCCTTTTTGTTAATACAGAATTGATTCCCCCCCCCCAGGTTTTTTATTTTCTTGGTGCCCGTGTACTAATAAGCTACAACCCATTAGTCATACATACTGTTGGTGCATTTGGCTATTTTCACTTCCTTGTTATTAAAGCATTTCATTTTTATTTTTTATCCTATTGGCTCCTCTATTTGGATCTGTTTGCTTCTCCCAATTTTTGTTTCTGAAAATCAGCTGTGTTCAATCCTGTTTGCATTGGACATGTTATTTTTATTAGTGATACCAATTACAAAAATTTCAGTGCAATTTGCTTTCAGTCTCTCAATTCAAGTATATGAATTTTGATTCCATATTTTTCTACTAAATATTTTTGTACATAGCTTTCTTTATGTTTAATTTTGAAAATTGGACAATTTTGTTACAATATTTAGAAGTTAGTAAAATGAAAAGAGTTGTATTTATGAAGTGGAAATGAAGGACAAAACATGTTTTAAAAACAAACAAAATGTTTGCTTGTATGGTTTTTTAAAAAGTATTTAATTATGCTACATTTTGATACAGTGTTGAAAAATATATTTTATAGACATTTTATTTAAAAAGAAGTAAAATTGTTTGCTTTAATCTTGTAATTGTTTTAATTTTCTCTGATAAAATTTGACATAAAATTTAAATGAGAATTGGCCCATTACTTCAAATTGATATTTATATAACCTATATAAATTCATCACACTTTTAGGATTATTTTTAATCATTTTGGAATGTGAAATGTCTCTCTGAAAAGGGTAAATTTCTTTACTCTGCAATAATTTACTATACCATATTGCCACCATGTGGCCAAACATTATCTTTTACCATTCAGATAATTCTTTTTTACTTACTTGCTATACCAAAAGTGAAGTTCAAATGTAGTTATAAGGACAGGTTTCTTCATCAAATGGAGAGTATAAGAAGGTGGTGGTACCTGAACAGTGGCATCATGATGTAGTTTCATCTTTGTGTATTTCTGTTCTGATATCTGAAGCAAGTATGTATATCCTATCTATCAGGACACATTTTGACACTTGTTCTCCCAGTGCTTCAGAAGACACTAATGTGCGAAACTCCATTGCAATGTTACATTATCCTTTATGTCACATCTTTTGCTGCTGTAATTACTGAAATGACTACAAAAATATTCATGCATTTCCTTTCCACATACTATTTTCTCCAAATGCTTCTGCATGTCCAAAGACAAGTTTCTGGATCAAAAGTAAAGCATATTTTGTCATCTGACTCTGAGCCAAATGTTTCACAAATTAAAAGCTACTGCTTATCACTGATACAAATGGAAGTCATTCAATTTTTTTGTATTTATTTAAAACATTAGCAGACCAATCACCAACAAAATAGTTATAAACTTGCAGGTCCTCATCAAGAACTTGCCAACATCCCATTTGTATATTTTTTGACAGAAGTGATAGATCTTTACTATAGTAAACAAGCTCTGTACATTTTAATTTTTACCATGCATTTTAAAACCCAAAGCAAACTATCTAAAACATACTGAACAGTTTCTGTTTTGCAGATTATACCTTGTGAGAATATAAGCATGTGCATTTCTGACTGCCCTTGATTTTTTTTTTAAAGATTTCAATAAATATGGTTCACTGCTGCAGGCCAAAATACCTGCTGTCTATCTGAAAATGAATAATAAAAACAGATGAAAAATTAAAATTGGTTCCATTGCTCAATGTACTTATTTTGCTATTGATTTTCCTAGAATTGTTATTAAATACCTCACCATACTATAATCTTTAATGCATAGCTGCAGAAATTTGAAGCTAGAATAAGCTCTCCTTAGGCCATTCCATCCCAGTCGACTTATATTGCCTTGCTAGCATCATGTAATTATGTTTCAAATGTTATAAAACCTATCCTCTTAACTGTTGCTTTGGCACACAGTGCTTAAGTGTATGCTAGAAGATGCTATTAAATTATTAGTGGGGAAATAATATCAATTATTCATCCTTTCTGATTCTCCCATGTGTTCTTTGTACATTTAAATGTATCATTTCAAACATACCAAGAAAATATCTTATTTGCTTTCTATTGCGCTAACCTAAAATAATAATAATAGGGAATCCAGTACAGGTAGCCCTTGACTTATAAACACAATTGAGCCCAAAATTTATGTTGCTAAGTGAGACATTGGTTAAATGAGTTTTGCCCCATTTTATGACCTTTCTCGCCATATTTGCTAAGTGAATCGCTATACTTGTTTAGTAACACAGTTGTTAAGTGAATTTGACTTTCCCATTGACTGTGCTTGTCAGAAGGTTGCAAAAAGTAATCACATGACCAGTGACACTACAACCATCATAAATCTGAGCCAGTGTCTTAATTTTGATCATATGACCATGGGGATGCTGAAACAGTCATAAGTGTGATAAAATGGCCGTACGTCAGTCACTTTTTTCATTGATGTAACTTTGAACCGTCACTAAATGAACTATTGTAAATTGAGGACTACCTGTAATCTTTCAATCAGTGAAGAGCATGAACTTCACAAAATAATTGCTCTGTAGCCTTGATTTCTACAATTAATTTGCATGCAGATAAGAGTAAGCATACAATTGTGGCTAATATTTAATTGTTATTTTAGCTAATAAGCTTGAAAAGACCCAGCAAAGGTATTTTTAAACAAATAAAGATATCAATATTTGATTTACAGGGCAGTGTTTGATGACGCAAAACCAGATAATACTGTAGAACACAACATACCACAGAAGAACCTCTGATACATTTGAATGTACACGAACATTATCTTTAGAGCAGTGTTTCCCATGTTTCCAAACAATCTATTCAAGGTTTTTCTTGTTCTCAAGGTTTCTCTTGTTCATGGGAACGCTGAAAGCTGTTTTCATCAGATCAGAATATTTGTCCTTCTATCAGAATTAACTGAATTGTCTGGGGGTGACCTTCCATAGTCTGAGGAGGAAATTTTCCAATTATTTGCTGTTTGATATTTTTAATTGTACTTGCAAGTGATTGAACCTGGGACCTTCTGCATACAAATCCTAGGTTTTACCACTGAGCCAGAATCCTTTTCCTGGTTTCTGATTCAGATATAGATCTTCTAAGGATTTCTCAGTTTCACCTTCATTGTTTTCAATCGTCTGAAACGGTAACCAAATAAAACAAAAAGGCTGAGAGTTTGTCGATATATCCCAAAACACCATGAAGAAATAAATTTAGAAAGGAACATGAATATTTACCAATTACTGACATACAGCAAATGCTCATTGAAATAGATGCCACAGACTGGATCAAAAAATTTAGGGCAACGTGAAACAGAGTCCAGCTACTAAATAAAAGGTGTAGAGTTCTGTATTGACCAATGTTTTTATATCACAGGTTATGGTCTTTAACTGTAAGTGAAACATAGAAAATCTTGGAAAGAAGAGCCTGTTTCCACTGAAAGCACCTGTGTTTTGTATTTAGCTGAGTTACAAGGTCCAGTCTGTTTCAAGCTTTCTATGTGACATCATTAGCATCAGCTTCCTTAATCACAGGTCTTTGTACCTGTATTATTCATTCTCAAATGGGCAATTTGATAGGATTATGGCTGTTTGTTTCTTTCCTGTTTAGAGTGTATGTTTGATTTATAAATTGTAAAACATAAAGCACATGGGTGTGGTGGTTCCAAGGTTAAATGTTCTTCTAGATGGCAGCAAAAGCTAGCATGTTTAGATTTCAATACAGAACATGATAGATTATCTTGTACTGCCTTTGTTTAGGTAATACTAGCATCATACATTAGCATCTTACTATTTCATTCAAGGAGGAAATATTGCACTTAAACGATCAAGACAGTTTGATCCTCATTGGTAGAATTTTTGCATTGCATAAAGCAAAAAAAGAATGTAATTAACTAGAATGTGAAATATTGCGTAGTAGAGCCTCCTCTAGTTGTAGCTGGTTTTATTTATAACAGGATGAATATTTCTCTGTCTAGTCTTTAAACTCTTAATAACATTATTCTCATGTTACAAGTGCAATATATGGCCTTATAATAGAAGAAAGAAGGGGACTTTCCCCATTTCTTTTCTTTTCTTTTACAGCATTAACTACATCTATCTTTATATTTACCCAGCAAGGAACTTATTCTCTAAGGAGATACACACACACACACACACACACACACACACACACACACAGATATTTTAAAAATTAGAGTCAAGTATCTATGATCCTCAATACAATTCTACAATCAATAGTATAAATGCTAGTTTAATATAATGCTACAATCAGTAACATACAAATGCCATCTTTATTTTAAAAATAAGGCAATCATAATAATAATAAAGTTGATAAGAAAAAAATCTGGATAGTGGTCATGGCAGTACCTAGAGACAGCAGAACAGAAGAGAAAGAACTGGAGAAGTTAACAAAATACAAAGACTTGCAAATAGAAATAGAATGTCTCTGGCAAAAGAAAGGAAAGGCAGTAACAACAATAATAAGAGCCTTCAGTGTAATTCCAAAACAATTGGAGCACCACTTGAACACTAGTGGAATTGACAAAATAACACCATCAAACATCCACAGCTGCCTATCCTAGGTCCTTGGGAAGGATTTGACAGATAGATAAAAATGATAAATCCAGTCTGAACATCTGGCTAACTGTGTGATGAACCATAATATAAAAACCATGCTTCCACTTAGAATGTTTGGCTCAGTTACAGACATATTCTGGAAAACAGTGAAAAAATTAATTATTTTCTACTCTGTTGAATATTAATATTAATATGTTAGCTGC
Organism: Daboia siamensis; assembly: GCA_024449315.1. Classification (NCBI taxonomy): domain Eukaryota; kingdom Metazoa; phylum Chordata; class Lepidosauria; order Squamata; family Viperidae; genus Daboia; species Daboia siamensis. Next base: position 54,814 of record JAKJMR010000370.1, on the reverse strand, counting down.
TTTTGTACGGATGCAATAGCAATATATATATATATATATATAATGCAAACATAAAACTGACAATAGCTTTAAAATGAGAAACAAGTTTAAATAGAAAGATATTTATGAACTGCCAAAAATTCTGTTTTACATGGGAATTTTTTAATTTTTTAACTTATTGTAATTGGGTTTTTAATCAGAGATATAGGGGTTTTAGATTTTAATCAAGGAAAGTTTAATCTATTTTAATTGCTATTAATTTTTGTATTGTAATGTTTTAATTGCCTTGTGAACCGCCCTGGGTCCTACGGGAGAAGGGCGGTATATAAGTTTAATAAATATAAATATAAATATAAATTTAACATGCATATTGGCAGGAAATACTACTCCTTTTATTTTTGAGTGATTCTAGAGAAACTGAGCAAATATCTCTTGCTCAGACACAAAACATTTGGCTTCTCCTCCATTCACATCATATTATAGCATGCTATAAAAATAAAACGAGGCCTATGAAAAAATAATAAACCAGATTTTACAACTTTTGAAGGGCTGAGACCCACATTTTAGGAACTGAGGCCCTTTTGTGCCATAGACCAGTGGTGGGATTCAGACAGTTCACCCTACTTCGGCAGAACCACTAGCTAATTTTTTGTTGCCCAGGCCCAGAATGGACTTCCAGAAGTGGCATCCACACAAAGAACCGGTTGTTCACATATTTGAATCCCACCACTGTCATAGACAGTGACATTTTCCTTCCAGAGATCAGGTTGGCCTTGATTCTGATGGCCTTTCATAAGGCCCAAAAGACCTGGCTTTGTCTAGAGCTCCAAGTGTGAGAAGGGATCCATTTCTGGCTATGTGGATGATGGTTGGTCTACTCAGTAGCTGTTTGTTTTAATTTTTGCATAACTATTTATTTAGTATTATCATCATGCAGAGATAACTTTTGAGTTGATCAGCTATATAAATTCATTAAACAAACAAACAAACAAATAAATAATTATTGTTTTTTGGTAGCATGCTGGGTATTGTACAAAAAAATGGAACCAAGATCAAAACTAAATTTGATTGCATTTAATATACAAGATGTACCCCAGAAAAAACTCAAGAGAGAAATATTTGAAAATACAAACTCAGCTGACTATCCATAATGGTAAACGATTATTTTTCCTACTTTTACATGAAAAGTACAAACATGTATATCAAAATCAGTAATGTTACCTTTATTTACTTAAAAAAGTATATCCCTATTTCTCTTATTCATTGCTAAGTTTGGCTTATAATAAATACTATATGATATAATAAGAAAAATAGTTGAACTATGATACAAATCTCAAAAATGGTTCCTGATGTCTAGGAAATGGCTATTACTAGAGGTGATAAAAACATCACAGAGGCAAGTGGATCCTATTCAAAATCTAAGAGGGCTGATATGGGATAAATTTTGACACTAAAAAAGGCTTTAAAAAAAAAATTTATCAACAGGATTCAGAATAGACACAATACTAAGGTGAGAATCAGTTGCTATGCAGGCTTGAACTGGGGACAGGCTTCATTGGGTCCTATTGTAGATATTTAATTCAAAACAGCCCAAACAGAAAATTAGTCCAACTGATTGCTAAGTTTCAATAGCTGAATGACTGATGATCCTTTCCTTTCCTTAATTGAAATGCAACCTCATTTGGTTAGAAAGCATTCAGTGTAAACACATAAATATGCATTCATTTAAAAGACACTAAGCTAAAGCTTAGAAGAAGTTGCTCATATTTTAATCTTGGCAGCTGTGGTACACTTACTATCACTACTTCTGAGTTAAAATAGAGGATGAATACTTTTCATTAGAACAATTAACCAGTGGAACAACCTGCCTCCAGAGGTGGTGAATGCTCCAACACTGGAGGTTTTTAAGAAGAGACTGGACAGCCATTTGCCTGAAATGGTATAGGGTTTCCTGCCTGAGCAGGGGGTTGGACTAGATGACCTCCAAGGTCCCTAAATTCCAGGATGGAATTTAAAAATTTCCAAGGGTACCTTTCAGTCCAGATTACAGAAGGGCCCAGGGCCAGCCTCATCGGCCTTGATTGGTTCGAGGCTCTGGGCATCCGTCTTGAGGGAACCAACCGCATCCAGTCACAAACTCTAGAAAATGTTTGCCACATGTTTGCAGATGTTTTCATCGGGACACTTGGCAGATATACTGGCCCCCCCATAGACCTCAAGCTTAAACCAGAAGTCGGTCCCATCCGCATTAAAGCAAGAAGAGTCCCCTTCGCCCTAAAACAAAAAATAGAAGCTGAATTAGATCGCCTAGTGACCTTAGGGGTCCTAGAACCCACAGACGGGGGAATCTGGGAAACACCCATCGTAACCCCAGTCAAGCCAAACGGGGACGTGAGAATCTGCGCAGATTATAAAGCCACCCTGAACCGCGCATTAAACCCGCACGCATATCCCGTCCCCGCAGTCAGGGACGTGCTATCCGAAATAGGCTCTGGCTCCATATTCGCCAAACTTGATCTGGCGCACGCGTTCCTTCAACTACCTGTCACCCAAGAAACAGCTGACGCCCAAACTATTGTTACACACCGCGGTACCTTTAAGGTAAACCGCCTTCAATTTGGAATTTCAGTAGCTCCTGGTATCTTCCAGGAAGTTATGGAGAAAACCCTGAAAGGGATCCCTGGAGTCTGCCCCTACTTCGATGACGTGCTCATCGCAGGGAATTCCGAAAGCACCTTGGCAGCCAGGCTGTAAGAAGTCCTAATCAGATTCCGCACAGCAGGGTTAAAACTTAAAAGGGACAAATGCTCCATAGGAGTCCCAGAATTCCTAGGCTACAAAATTGACTCGCAAGGAATTCACCCCACTAACTCAAAAATCCTTGCCATCAGGGCCGCCCCAACTCCAAAAAACAAAACGGAGCTCCAGGCTTTCCTGGGGCTCTTGAATTTCTACCATGCTTTCCTGCCCGGAAAGGCAACCATCGCAGAACCCCTCCACAGGCTGCTTGATAAGGGGGCAGCCTGGCAGTGGACGGCAGCCCACGAAAACAGTTTTAAATCATTAAAACAAATGCTATCAAGCAACGCAACCATTTCCCACTACCAAGAAAACAAACCTCTCTGAATAGCCTGCGACGCATCCCCGTATGGGATCGGAGCAGTTTAAGCCACTTACACAGTGATGGGATGCAGGCTCCGGTGGCCTATTATTCCAGGACCCTATCCAAAACAGAAAGGAACTATGCCCAGATCGATAAGGAGGCTTTGGCAATCGTGGCCGGCATAAAGAAGTTTCACGACTATCTTTATGGCCGCCCTTTCACAATTTACACGGACCACAAGCCATTGCTGGGGCTATTCACCGGGGACCGTCCAACCCCCCAAATCTTGTCTCCCAGGATGCTGCGTTGGACCACGTTCCTCGCAGCATATTCCTATCAATTAATTTACAGACCAGGGCACCAAATGTGTCACGCTGACGGCCTCAGCAGGCTGCCCCTACCCCTCGTAGACCCAGCCCCAGCCCCAGCTGGTAACGTCCTAGCCATCCAGGAGCTTCCGGAATGTCCGCTGACAGCTAAAGACATCGCTGCCGCGACCTCACAACACAAAACACTGAGCAGGGTATTGGCATGGGTACACACCGGATGGCAATCCACTTGCCCAGGCACAGAATTCCAGCCATACTTCACTAGACAAAATGAACTGACCTCACACCTGGGGTGCATACTCTGGGGTTGCAGAGTGATCGTGCCGCCCACGCACAGACCCAGAGTCCTGCACACATTACACGAAGGGCACCCTGGCATTGTAAAGCCCTAGCCCGTAGTTATGTGTGGTGGCCAGCTATTGACCAAGACATTGAAGCACATGTAGCTGGCTGCTATTTATGCCAGCAGTCCCGACCAGTCCAACCGAGGGCCCCAATCCACAAATGGGAAATCACCAAAAATCCCTGGTCCCGCATCCACATTGATTTCGCCGGCCCTTTTCAAGGGCAGGTTTTCCTCATTGTAGTGAACAGTTACTCCAAGTGGTTGGAAGTTCTCCCGGTTCACAGCACAACAGCTGCCACCATTCAAGCCCTAAGGGGAATCTTCGCAACGCACGACTTCCCCGATGTTTTAATCTCTGACAACGGCCCTCAATTTACCTCTCGTGACTTTCAGATCTTCACGAGGAACAATTGTATTAGGCATGCAACATCGGCCCCCTTCCATCCATCATCCAACGGCCTTGCGGAGGTTATGGTGAGGACCACCAAAGACGCCCTCAAAAGGATCATCATGGGAGATTGGCACCGTCGCCTGGCACAGTTCCTCTTGGCCCACCACGCTACACCCTGCTCCTCCACCGGCAAAACTCCTGCTGAGCTGCGTTGGGGCCGCTGATTGGTGACTAGGCTGGACAGGCTTCACCCTGACAGACCGGCAGCCGAAATAGCCACCAACGCCCATCCAAAGACATTCTCCTTGGGACAAAATGTCTGGGCTAGGAACTATGGGGGAAGGGAAAAATGGGTCCAGGGAGTCATCCTGGACCAAACCGGGCCCTTATCCTACACAGTGGACACTGGAATGGGACTCATACATCGCAGACATGCAGACCAGCTCCGGCCCAGGTCACCCCCAAACATTCCCCTACGCCCACTTTCCAAGGAGCCTGAACCATCCAGCAACATCCCTCCCAGAGAACCACTATCCCCCCCGGACATACAAACTCCAGCAGTGCCCTCCCAGGAAGTAACTCCGATGGCGCCACACTCAGAAGAAGAGGGCCCCCTCCTTCGCCGTTCTGGCAGAACCAGACGGCCCCCCGCCTACCTTGCGGACTATGAATGGACCGGAAACACACCGACGAAAAAGAGCCCTGTTGAAAATGTTTGTTCCAAAAGTTTAGTTAATGTTATTGTTAAAAATCCCATTTCGGGGGGGGGGGGAAGGGGTGTTACATACCAAAACTGCGGGAGCCGTCGAACTCCGCTGAAAAACCCCAACCCGGCAGCCGTTGACAGTTGACAGCTGTCAAAAGGCTGCCAGAAGAAGTAACACATGTGCACGAGCTAGCGGGCAGCTTTTGACAGTGACAGCTGTCAAAAGAGCTGCCTGGAGCATTCACACATGCGCCAAGTCCAATCCAGCTGACAGCCGCGGGAGCTGTCAGCATGCCGGTTCCCAAACAGGTCCTCCAGCCAGCCGGCCGCCCAGCTGGCAAATTCCCCAAGCAACCGAGTAAACACCGCCCCCTGGAGCTGTCAGTCTGCCGGGAGTCTATTGGCTGCCGCCCTAGCGGCGGGAAAGCACGGTTCTTTGATTGGCCGTGAGTTTGACAGTTCTCTCTATAAAAGCCGGGTTTTGCGCGCCTGTCAGCTGTTCGGAGCTGAAGTCAAAATAAACGCCTGAACCCTGCCTGCCGCCTCCCTCTCGTCTGTCGCGGAACAATTCAAAGACAATGGTAAATCATTTCGATACAGTTGTCAAAATAAAGCCACTAGGAGTCAAGCTCAACTTTACATTCATTTTCTGTACTGGGAAGTTGGCAGCCGTGAAACTAGTTGTTCTCAAACTTCTTTCCAGGAGAATAGAAATAGTGGTATGGACCCTTTCCTTAAACTGAGTGAATGTTTTTATTTTTGGAATGTAATCACCTGAATCACCCCTAAATATATGACCATCTTCTCACAAAGCCTGAGATAGGGCAGAACTGATGTGATCTGCTATTGATAATACAGTTTCAGCAAATGAAAGAGTAAAAAGATATAGATAACAATCCAAGTGATTTCTTGGTGGGTGAGAAATCTGTGCACAACCCATGAAAGAGAATGTTTGGCATCTAAAGAACAAAGTGATAGAAATGTCAGAGCGAAAATACTGGATGAAATGCTTTAAGTTGAAGAATGCTGTCAACTCCAAGCTCCAGATCAGAGTTCCTTTTGGGGAGGATTCCCATCCCAGAAAGAAATGTGAGGATTTCCTCTTGGATACTCCTCTCCTCTCTCCCTTAATACCCTAGCATATACCTTGGTAATTATTATTATTGTTGTTGTTGTTGTTGTTGTTGTTGTTGTTGTTGTTATTATTATTATTATTATTATTATTATTATTATTATTATTATTATTTGTCTGCAGTTAATATTTGCTTTGAAGCAATTTCTTCTCCTACACGGTTGAAATCTCTTTATTAAAAGAAGGCAATGCTAGCAAATTGTATTCTTGGTGTTTCTTCCTTTTAACACTTCACAGATGAAGGGAGTTAATATGCCTCTTCTCACTACAGGTAGTAGTGGCAGATAGATTCCTGGTTAATCTGGAGAATTTTCTTTTGCCTTAAGTAGTGGTTTGAATTCTGGTTTATCTCTGGAATTTGGCATTTGACACAGATGTTCCTAGGTGCTCTTTCCCACTTCCAAGAGTTCTCATTTACTAGTCCATCAAAGAATAAAACTTGATGAAACAGCTGTAGAGATTGGTACAGCAAAAATGGAGGCAGATAAATCCAGCAACTGATGGGCACTGAATAGGGCAATACACATTGTTTGCTAACACTTGATCTGTGCAATATTATCAAGTGCAGTTTTACAGATATTTAAAAATGTATTATCTCAGGGAAATGGAGAGTCAGCAGCTATTTATAATAGTTTGCTAGACAGTTTGCTCCATATTTCTGAACATGGAAATGGGGAGGATGAAGATAATAACCCTGAGGCAGACAGTTAATCTGCCCAGGTAAGTCTTTATTCAGTCACCCATGATCTGGCAGCTTTTCTTTAAATAACTGCAATGTATTTAACATGTTGCTTTTGGCAATACTATGGAATCGTTGGGAACTGAAATACAGTATAAAGCTGCATTATTTTTAATGGGAATTGAAGGTCTGAATATAAGATTCCTGCATTTTACTATCTGCTTGCTGCAATTTATTTTCTGGCTATTTTTTAATCTTAAAAGACTGCTTCTGCAAATATCTCCAAGTGAAGTGCACCGATTGACTTAGAGAAAGTCCCCTGCTATTAAATAGCCTGCACACCCTTCAGTTAAAATTTAATCCTAAAACTAAGGCATAAAGTTGAAGAAAAACATGCAAATACCCACCTATCTGATTATAGCACCATCAGAGGAACTTAACAGGATTCTTGGCTCTAAAATTACAAAAAGTGGGGCAGCTATATTTGTAGTTTTATCCTTGTTCCTATTTGTCTTTGCTGATTGTGAGCTCAGACACCATACATTGCCAATATGAACCTATTGGGATTATAATTTCCAGTTTTCTAAAGAAGGAAATGTACTTCAAAAGGTAATTTGATACAATGAAGAACCCATCTTTTAATTATTTATTCATTTAGTTATTTCTTTAGTTAGTCCTGAAATATTTATAAGAGACAAGCTCAAATTGCATCTCTCTTCATACTTAAATATGTTTAGTCCAGGCCAGAATTACTACTTATGGATGCAAAAATGTGGACTAAATTACGGCAAAGTTAATGAAAATATCCAAGTCTTAATAAAATCACCATGAGATGGCAGCAACCTCTTATAAATGACAAGGCAAAAATTATTACAGGTAGTTCTTGCTTAACAACCTCTATTGGGGAAAGCAATTCTGTCACTAAGCGAGTTAGTTGTTAAGCAAGACATCGTGTGATCTCAATCAATTTATAATCTTACTTCAGCCATGGTTGTCAAGCAAGTGACTTGCAGTTATTAAGGGAAAGATCATGTGATTGCAATTTGCTATTTTACTGTGGGTTTCTCCACTTGATTCTGCTTGTGGTGAAATGTGCAAATGGTGATCACATGATTGTGCAATGTTGTGATGGTTATAAATGCCCACTGGTTCCAAAGTGCCCAAATCTCGATCATATGACTGCAGAGATGCTGCAACGGTTGTGAGGACTGGTTGTAAAGTTACTTTTGTAGTACCATCATAACTTTGAACAGTTAAGGAAGGCAGTGAATGTGCATAGAATCTCCCTTCATTTTTAGTAGATAGATTGACTCAAAGTGACCCAGGCAGCTTCTGTGAATGAGGGTAGATTTGAACCTGAGGTTTGCTAGTACTAATCTAATATTTGAACTAGTGCAGGGGTCCCCAACAGCCAGTTTGTGGCCCAGTTCTGGTCTGTACCCTGTTTGGAACTGGGCCGCGGAAATGGTGGGTGAGCTGTATTTGTGAAAGTGGCTCATATGTGCAACCATCTCCTCCCAGCCCCACCCTGCGGCCATCGCCTCTGCCAGTCTGCTGAACCGGAAAAGTTGGAGACTGCTGAACTAGTGTACCACTACACTAACTTTCCAGTCTTACTCATAAAAAACAACAAAAGGGTTTTCAACCTTTCATCTTACCATGGTGTGAATGCATCTGACAATCTTTTCATTCTGCCATGACGCTCTTGTCATCTTTTCCTCAGCTGATGATGAAACAGCAAAGGCCACCTTAACTGTACCACTTTAAACAAAATATCATACAAGCACACACATGATAGCATCTTCAAATACCTGAAAAGACATCATATAGAAGTTCAGAACCTTTTTTTGTCCTCCTAAATACAGGATAAAGAGTAAAAGATTTAAGTGACAAAGAAGGCAGATTCCAAATGAATATTGCAAGCAAATCTTAATAATATAAGCAATTTGAAAATAGAAACCATTATCCATTAAAGTGATGAGCCAGCTATTATTGATCATATTCAAAGTGAAGGATTCACAGCCTTTTTGGTCACAATCTTTTAATTTGGAATTATATGGCATAAACAGCTTCTTCCAGCTCAGCCATTCCCATGTTTATAGGTGGTGAATATCTGAATATGATGCAAGAAAGCATTGTTAATTTTTTTTATTGGACTTTTGTTCCTCCTAACAGAGGAATTCTCTGAGTAATGTGATTCATTCATTCAGTTGGTTTTCACTTTTTTCATTTAGCCAGGATTATCTGTCAAGAAAGGGACGTGGTGGCTCAGTGGGTTAGGACGCTGAGCTTGTCGATCAGAAGGTCGGCAATTTGGCGGGTCAAATCCCGAGTGCCGCGTAACAGAGTGAGCGCCTGTCACCTAGCAGTTCGAAAGCACATAAAAATGCAAGTAGAAAAATAGGGACCACTACGGTGGGAAGGTAACAGCGTTCCGTGCGCCTTCGGCATCTAGTCATGCCGGCCACATGACCATGGAGATGTCCTCGGACAAGCGCTGGCTCTTTGGCTTTGAAACAGAGATGAGCACCAGCCCCTAGAGTCGGAAACGACTAGCATACATGTGTGGGGGAACCTTTACCTTTACCTTTTATCTGTCAAGAACAGTTTCTTTGTAAATTCATGTCATATGATAATAAACTATGAGTGTGATTATTATTGCTCTGTAGTCTGGGTTTGAACTTGTTAATTTAATAGCATTTTCCTTATTACTGGAATGAGGGATATAAAACAGAATTATTCTCAGCAGGAACAATACACTGTATATGTCCAAGTAAATAAATAAAAATTAGCTCTGGAAAGTAATATCGCCTCATGGTTTTCATTTTTCTCTCATGATCAACTGAAATGACTGATATTAAATTGTGGGTTTACATTAATAGAAAAATAAGTTATTTTATGGAATATGATTTATAACATTACTCATTATTCATCATTGCCAATTAATAAGGATTTTTGAATTGTAATTTCATTCTTTTACATCTCCATCCTTCATTCTGAAAGAATCACCTTCCGTGATCTCCTAGGCAGTCACAGGATATTTAGTGTTAGCAAATAAAATCAGGCAAACAGGATGTGGTAAGAGACTATCAGACGTGGGACTCTTATAAAAAAAGGGAGAATGTTGAATTAACTGACATCATTTCTTTTGACTTCATTCCATTCAAGAAATCCAAACCCTTCATCTGAGACGAAATATGGTTTCAATACACACATAGGCAGATAATGTCTGGGAAAGAATTAAAGCCAAACTAATGCCAACAATGTATTATCAGAATGGCTTATGCTGCTTTTGTAAGGTTTAGGAAAATATCCTTCAACACACAAGATTAAAACCACTGGAAAGCTTTGGGTTGAAAAATAATGCTTTACATCTCATTTATCACTGATTAATTTTGGCAATTCAATTTATGTGTTTGAGTTTCCTTAATCAGTATAGCAAAATAATGAATGAATGAATAACAATATATACAGTAAGAAGCAAGTAGTTATGAATGTATCATGTGAGGAAAATTAATATTCAGAACATAGTTTTTAGGGACTCAGTCTTACCCTAGTCCCGGGGTGGCAAACCTATGGCACAGGTGCCACAGGTGGCACACAGAGCCCTCTTTGTGGGCACACATGCCATCGCCCCAGTCCTAGGCCTTCAACTGGGTTTGATAAAACCATTTCGCTTTAGGCCTCCACCGCTGTGTACAAAAAAAAGGATCAATCAATCAATTGATTGAACTTTTTAGTCCTGCCCAGTTTGCCATTAGCACTGCAGCCACACCCACCCAATGTCCATGCCCACCCAATGGGCCACACCCACCCAATGGGCCATGCCCACCCTGCACTTGATACATAAGTGGGTTTTGGGTTGCAGTTTGGACACTCGGCCTTTAAAAGGTTCGCCATCACTGCCCTAGTCCATTAATCACTGCTTCTTCCATCTTCAGCATATAGAAGGAAGAATCATATTTAAATAAATTTGAACCCCACTGTTTATTTTATACATATGTAATAATAGGTGTATTTTTGAAGATAATAGAATAACAGGGGAGCTTGGAGGTCTTCTATCTAATCCAACCCCCTGCTCAAGTAGGAGATCTTATACCATTCTGGACAAATGGTTATCCAGTCTCTTCTTGAAAACCTCCAGTGATGGAGCACCACAACTTCTAGAGGCAAGTCGTTCCACTGATTCATTGTTCTCACTGTCAGGAAATTTCTTTTATTTCTAGGTTGGTTGTCTCCTTGATTAGTTTCCATCCATTGTTCCTTGCCCAGCTCTCAGGTGCTTTGGAGAATAGGTCAGCCCCTTCTTTTTGTGACAGCCCCTCACATAGCAGAAGACTTCTATCAAATCACTCATAGTCCTTCTCTTTAATGACATACCTAGTTCCCTTAATTGTTAATTGTACAGTTTAACCTCCAAACCCCTAATCATCCTTGTGGATCTTCTGTGCATCCTTTCCAGAATCTCAACACTTTTTGTATTGTGACCAAAACTGGATGAAGGGAGACATGTGCGTTGGAGGAAAAAAAGAAGATTTCATTTTAGTAAAGTAAAGCAACAAAGCTCACTAGTCCAAATTGCCAGGTAGTCCTTAACTTACAATCATTTGTTAAGTGATGGCCCAAAGCCACTACAACATCAAAAAAGTGACCCATGACAGTTTCCATGCTCAGGACCATTGCAGCATCCCCATGGCCATGTTATCAAAATCTGGACACTTGGCATCTGCCTCATATCCATGATGGTTGCAGTGACAGAGGGAGCACAAAAAGTGGGGATGGAGGAGCAAGAGAGGCAGACAGCATGGAAGGGCCCAAATTAGGATATTCATCTTAAAATAATATGAAATGTTGTTTTCATAAAATATAAGAAATCAGGGGAGCGGTGTTTATTTGGTCAAAAAGACACACCATTAAGGAAGAGAGGTTCTATCTTGCAACAAAGCAAAGAAAATTATTTAATTTTACCACCTAGATATGATTCTTTTACTTATTTTCTTTTAATTTCCATAGATATTATTGGTTAAATTACCATAAAACAATAATGAACTAATTAACAATAAAGCTAACATTTTAGATTTTCTTTCTATAAGATTCCTATAAGAATAAAAGGTTCCAAGTAAAATATAAAAGAAATGACAATTATTGTGTAATCATTTCCAAACAATGGATTTGTATAGATTCATTATTTATTCACATTGATATCTAAAGTTTCCTTTCCCAATCTGGTGCCTTCTACTGACCTCAAACTCCAATTATTTCTGTACCTCAGTCTGACCATTCCCCATCTTCTTTAGATGTCAATAAAGGAAAAGGGATTTGGTACTAATCACAATGGGATGGATTAATTATGTTGTGCTCAATTGCATCGTGGAAGCTCTGAATGAGTAAGAATTAAGTAAATAAAAATAAAGAGGATGGCCCAATGGTATTTCTCCTTAAAGTATCTTATATACTTCTACTTCAGCTAAAAAGAAAGCATTGCTTTTTTTTAGATGGCTTAAAGAATTATGGGTGACATTCTATTGAAGGTTCAGAGAGAGGTAATATATTAATGAGGAATAGCTATAATTCATGAAATTGCATGAAGGGGAGTAGAAATCTTAAGGAAAAAGCTGGCAGGAAAGGATGACAAATAGCTATTTCACCCCTAAATGGCTGTTCCACTAAAACCAAAGGAAAAAACAGGTGTGGATTCCAACTTCCGGAATGCTCCAGACATCACAGCCTTACTGAGTAATCGGGGGATTGTTCCACACATCTGGAAGATTCTTAATGTTTTCCCACCCCAAAAGGGAAAAATATGTAGATGTCAGGGAGTCTTTTAAGCTTCTGTCAGAAAAACATTACTGTTTTCAGCTGTCCTAGCCTATAATAATGATTGATAATAAAAATAATACGTAAGCAATATTTTTGAACAGTCAGGAAGCTTGCTTCATTCCCTACTGCAAGCTATGATTAAATGGGTAGAATTATAATTATTGTATATTGTTTTCAATTAAAGCGAAATAAAAATGTGCTGTTATGCTCATCTCTCATTTGACAAAGCAATTGCTTTGTGGCTTAGTTACATAGCAATTTTTCTAACAATCAATTATAGTACAGTAGCTGAAAAATACCATAAACTGAAACAACATTCCAGATATAACCTGGGCAGTTATTAAATTCTAAGAACTATGATGAATTAGCAGGTAGATTAAAAGAATCTGAATATCTTTCATTCCCATTAAGTTAAATCATACAAATTTGGAAATCTTTTCTTCTTAACAAAGATGTTTTTAATTGTGAAAAATAAGAGGCTTTGAGTCACAAACATATGGATTGTGTTACCCTAAACATTCCAGGATCTGTTCATGATCTGTTCAGACTGCAAGCAAGAACCAATGGGACCACAACATAGACAATGAAGTAAGCTAAAATGGGCTTGGACTTTAGAATACAGACAGACAAATATCTGCCATACCACACTCCAGATTTGTTAATAAGTAAGAAAAAAAGTCCAGATAGTGGACTTTGCTAGCTGGAGAAAGCAAAATAGGAGAGAAAGAACTGGAGAGAATCACAAAATACAAAGTTCTGTGAATAGAAATAGAATGATTGTGGCAAAAGAAATGATAGTACTAATAGGTGCAAGCCCAAAATATCTGAAGCATCACTTGAACATCTTCTGCATTTTTAAAATATAATTTAATTAAAGTTATCAAAATATAAAATACAAGTGAAAATAAAAATAATGGGGAATGGGGGGAAGGGGAAAAGAAAAGTATGAGGTAAAGAGGAAACTTCTAATTCTTTTCAGTGCAGTAAAACAAAGGTAATAACACTGCAGCCTCAACTTTTTGCTTTTGCCTGCTTAATATATACGAGCCATTTTTTTTTATAACAAGAACTTACCTAATCAGCAAATCCCGAAGTCAGAGTTTCATTTTTTTTTCCTGTCTCAAGCACAAAGTCTAGAAGCAGTTTTCAGGTAGAAACGAAATTGGATGCATTCTTTTCTTTAATTAAAGCAATTAATTTGGCCATCTCTGCTTGCTCCATCAGTTTTTCCAACCATTCTTCCACTGTGGGAATTAGTTCCTTGTCCATTAAACCTACAAGAAAAGTCTGTTTGATTTTTGCATTTATAATATTATAAATATAAATTATATTATTTTTATAACATTATAAGTATAAATTTATATAATTTTGAGAATCTCCTGTGTTAAAATATGAATCTTACTCTAATATTTCTTTGCTGGGGTAACACCATAAGCATTGACAAAATCACCATCAGTTAATTGCAAAAGGCAGCTTTCTTTGGAACAGCTCACATCCTGTGATGATCCCTTTAATATTATTGAACAACATCTGCCTATCCCAAGTCCCAGGGTAGGACTCAATAAGTGGACAAACATGCCAAGCCCAGGCAAATGTGAGATGGGCGTTATACAAATTAAATAAATAAACAATTATCTGACTGACAGTGTGACTAACGATAATAAATAATTTATTAAATGTGTATATATGCTACCCCAAAAAACTCTCAGGAATCTGGGCAGCTCACAGCAATCAATGAAATTACAGTACAATCAATAAAACATAAGAAATAAAGCAAAAGTTCTCACTCTTTTTTACTGAAGGCCTAGGCAAAGAGCCAGGTCTTCCCAGTTCTTCTAAATAATGGCAGAGAGAATGGTATCCAGATCTTGGGGAAAGACCTCATTCCAGATGGCGGGCACTGCTACAAAGAAGATGTGGTTCCAGAGTCTTGAGAGAGAACATTGTTTAACTGAAGGAACTGAGAGTGCACCAGACCTACAGGATCAAATCACCCAGGCAGATGATACTGCATAAAGGTCTCTCAAGAAACAAGGCCCCATGACATGTAGGGCATTTTGAATTGTGCCTAGAAGCAAACAGGCAGCCACTGCAGTCTGAAACCCATTAGCACTTGCACTGCACATTCTGGACCAGTTGAAGCTTCCAGGTGTTCTTCAAGCACAGTCCCATGTGCAGCATGTAGTGAAACTGTGGGGTGACTGGACCATGAGCGATTGTATGAAATGTACCACTGTTGAAAAACCTGGGATGGTTATTTATCTAAGCTCTTCACAATTTCTTTAATGATACACAAGAGAAGTAAGATGCCTCAGAGCAATGCCGGATGAAGTCAATGGATGAAGGTAGAAATTAGTTGCAGTTAAAGAGATGTCATAATTCTTTGAAGGACTACTAAATGGTTTCTGGTTATAATCTTAAGGATGATTAATTAATCTTGGGGACAGCAAACATTCATTGCTAACAACAATTACACAGATTTGAATAGCCATTACCACTTGAAAACCAAATTAATGTTTAATGTTTTAATTAATAGCTTATAAAAACTTGAATATACATATATGTGGCCCATATTGATACAGAGATCAACTAGTAATTTTGAAAAATAAGCTCCTGTTAGGGCACTGGAATAATAGTAAAGTATGGTGAGATTAAAGCAAGATTAAATTATTCAAAGGCACCCTTGTGACAAACAATAATTTTAGTGATAATTATCAAATGAAGAAAAGGAGGAAGAAGGAATTAAAATCAAGGATTATTATTTATAAAACTTAAGTTTTAGGCTTGATACAGTGTTTCAAGCTGTAGCTGATACAATAGCTTAATAGCTCAGCCAGTTTCCTATGATGTAGAAGTGTATTCCATATTGTGAATGTGTGAGAAGGGAGCAATCCAGTGGACATGAGGTTGCAACTAAGGTTCTTGAGTCAGTTTCCCTTGGCAATGAGAAAAGGGAGCTTGCATTTGGGGGACTACTGTGAGAAATTAAATGGGCTGGATTTATTCAAGCAAGGGTGAGGATCTCACTCATAGCGATCAGATCTTTCACCATAGACATTCTATAAAGGTAGAGGGTCTCCATCTTCCCCTCCCCAACCTGGGGAACCATCAATCAGGTCTTGAAGAAACTGAAGCAGATATGACAGAAGAAGGCTCTACAACTAGTGAATGAAGATCTTGCTAAAGAAAAATTTGGAGGCACCCTTGGAGACATTTCTGCTTGACCTGAAAGTGAAGCCTCTGACTCTCAATAGAGGTTTGCACATGTACAGACCCGTAAGTGTGAATTACATATTTCAGTAAAGAACTGGGGTCTGATTTGCAGATTGAATCAATGATGTAACTTTGAAAAATAAGCTCTTGAATGAACCGGGATTTCTCTGCAGTTCTTCTTTCTCATGCTTGTTTGTTGTCAATTAGAGATGCCCTACTTTGACAGCAGTCATGTTACAATCAGATTAAAATTAATGATCTCCTGCTTCATCAGACCAATATTCTTCTAAGGCAGTGGTGGCAAACCTATGGCACACATGCCAGAGGCGGCACTCAGAGCCCTTTCTATGGGCACATGCACCATGTCCTGGAGATGACAACTGTCCCTCCTCAACCAGCCGCCTGCTAATTCACCAAGGCCCCATGTGGCCAGATGCATCCTGGCATGGCTGATTCCCCCCCCCCCCGTCCTATCCCTCCTGGCCTTGTATGCTCTCCTTTTCCCAGGCACGACCCACTGCATTGCCTCCTCAGCTGTCAGCCAGCTCAGAGGTGGGTTCTTTGAACTGCTGGTGGTGGGCTGCAGAGCCCCAGAGTGCACTGGTCAAGGGGCCAGCAAGCTGTGGCTGCTGACAGACACTGTAGGCCTCCATGCACTCGCTGGACTCTGTGTGCAGGGGTTGATGGTGTCAGGCAGCAGCCGTCCCAGCCCTTGC
>JAKJMR010000370.1:27340-38390 GCA_024449315.1 Daboia siamensis | reverse complement strand
GGAGTCCATTAAATGGGATTTACGTAAAACACAAATAATTTTATTATATTGTTTTGTACACCATTTTACAAATTTGTTAAGCTGAATTACTCCAATTTATTGTGTATTTACAAATACCAAGATTTAAATATGCCTTTTCTGGCATTTACAAATCTTTCTCATTATGTAAAGGAAAGGTCTAGGAAGCTTAAACTATCAGCCTTAATTATATAAAAGGTTTTTAAAACATTGATGCTGAACACTGTTTCTGTACAATCAAGGAGTCAAGAATGACATGAGGAGTTACTTCAGAATAGCTTCTGTACTATTGCTTGCCTAAAGAGAGAAATCCTGCCAGACTAAACATTTATCTGTATAACTATTAGATATACAGTATCCTGTGAACTGTTGGGGGAGAGGGAGACTTCTGCCTTTGCCCCTTTCCTGCCTACCAAAGATTCTAAACTGTTTTCTCTTTGCTCCCTGGGAAAGAGCCCTTGCCTCTTGCAACTCTGGAGTGGTTTCCACCACTCTCCCCAACTATCAACAAGAGTGGAACTGACCCCATAGGAAGGAGGAGTATCCACCCTCAAGGATACTTTGATCAATGGTAACAAAGCCTGCTGACAGGTCAAGAAGAGCAAAGATGGATGTACTACCCTCATCCTGCTCTGGCCAGAGGTAAACCAAGACTGTGACCAATGGTGTCTCAGTCCCATAAACCACTCTGAATCCTAACTGAAAGGTGTTCAGAAAACCTGCTTCATCCAAGGTCCTTTGAAGCTGCTATGCATTTAAACACTTTCTCTATAATCTTTAAGAAAGGAGGTTGGAGACTGGATGAAAACTGTCTGGATTAGTTGGGTCACAAAATGGCCCCTTGTGGAAAGGGCACACTACAATCTTGTAAAGAATCAGCAGGACCACCTTATCCCTCAAACAAGAATTAACCACTGTTCAGACCAAAACACAATTCTCTCCAGGGTAGCCTTGACCTAAGTTCTTCTGCACTTATTATTAAATAAGATAATAGTTAATAATAATAATTTTAAAAAACTTGCCACCTCCACAGTATATTATATCAATTTCATTCTGGACATATAGGTGAAATCCTAATTCAGTTTAGACAAGTGGAGGTCTGTTTAATTAAAGGGGAATTTTGGCTTTAATGCCAACCTATGTGCCTGCTTTCATTCATTAAAACTACAAGTTTCTAACGCAACATATGGGATAGTTAAAATTTAACATACAGATGGTTTTCGAGTTATGACTGTAATCGAGCCTGCTCATCAGAATCATAATTCATGATGGTCATAAATTGGGTCACTGAGTTGACCAGCCCGATTTTATGATCTTTTTTTTTGGTAGCAGTCATTAAGTGAACATGATAGTTGTTAAGAGAACCCATGGATTGTTAGAGACTGATAGAAGTAAATGCTGGTTATTGGCATAACTGTTTTAAAACATAGTTATGTGATCGTAGGATGCTGCAAATAGCTGTGAATGTGACTTGGTTGCTGATCAATCAAAGGGTGGTCAGGTGATTGCATTTTATGGGGAGGGCAGCCATTGGAACTGAATCTCTGAACAAAGTACCTCCCCATGTAGATCTGTTGTAACTTCAAATGGTTGCTAAGCAACCAGTCATAAGCCAATTATTTGAAAAAATGTCTATGTTTTCCCTCAAGAAGAAAGCGTTACAGTTTGCAATGATATAAGCAAGATGTGTCCCTGGATGAGGTGGACAGGACCATGAGGAGACTGAGCTCTACCACCTGTTTATTGGACCCGTGCCCCTCCTGGCTGGTGTATTCAGCTCGGGAGGAGACACGAGGCTGGTTCCAGGCAGTAATAACTGCTTCTTTGAGAGAGGGTACCTTCCCTACTGCCTTGAAAGAGGCAGTGGTGAGGCCCCTTCTCAAGAAGCCTGCTCTGGACCCAGTATTTTGAATAACTATTGTCCAGTCTCCAACCTTCACTTTCTTGCGAAGGTTGTTGAGAGCGTGGTGGCACATCAGCTTCCTTTGTTCCTGGAGGAAACTGATTATCTAGACCCATACCAATCGGGCTTCAGGCCCGGGTACAGCATGGAGATGGCATTGGTCGTGCTGGTGAATGATCTCTGGCGGGCTCGGGACAGGGGATGTTCCTCTGCCCTAGTCCCGTTAGAACTCTCAGCGGCTTTTGATACCATCGACCATGGTATCCTACTGCGGCATCTCAGGGGGTTGGGAGTGGGGGGCACTGTTTTACTGTGGTTCTCCTCCTACCTCCTGGGCTGCTCACAGTCGGTGTTGATGGGAGGGCAGAGGTCCGCCCCGAGGCCTCTCGTTTGTGGAGATCCTCAGGGGTCGGTTCTCTCTTCCCTCTTGTTCAACATCTATATGAAGCCACTGGGTGAGCTCATTCGTGGTTTCAGGGTGGGGTATCATCAGTATGCTGATGATATCCAGCTTTTTCTTTCCACCCTGAACCAACCCAGTGATGCCCTCGACGTGATGTCCCATTGCCTGGAGGCGGTCCGGGTTTGGATGGGGAGAAACAGGCTTCGACTCAATCCCGCCAAGACTGAGTGGCTTTGCATACCGGCATCTCGGGAGAACCAGTTTTGTCCATCGTTAACTATGGGGGGTGATGTGTTACCCCCCATTGATAGGGCTCGCAACTTGGGTGTTCTCCTGGATTCACAGCTCAGTTTGGAAGATCATATAGGCTTTCAGTTGCCCTCTGGGTGAGATTCAAGGTGCTGGTGATGACCTATAAAGCACTAAATGGCTTGGGTCTGGACTATCTAAGGGAACACCTGCTGCCGGCATCAACTTCCCATCATCCTGTGCGCTCCCATAGGGAGGGCCTCCTTAGGGTGCTGCCAGTCAGGGAATGCCGGCGGGCGATCCCCAGAGGGAGGGCATTCTCTGTGGGCGCGCTTGCTCTTTGGAATGATTTACCTGTGGAACTCCAGACTGCCCCCGACCTGCGCTCGTTTCGCTGGGACCTGAAAAACTGGCTTTTCGATCTATCTGGCCTGGACTGAGGGGTTTTTAGTTTTAAGTTTTAACATTGTTTTATTGTTGGGCTATTATTAATTTAATTCTTTTTAATTCTATTTGTATCTTAATTTATATTGTCTTTTAAATATTGCCCTTCGGGAATAGGGTGGTAGAGAAACCTAATTAAATAAATAAAATAAATAAAGAAATAAAAACAAACATCTAGAAAATTAGAATATAAATTTGCTCCTAGGGAGGAAGGCAAAGTGGGGCTAAAGTAAATTATATGTTTGATTCAGTAGCGTACACAAACAGTAAGCTCAATTCCAATATTGTTTGAGCCAGTGCTTTTTTTGTAAAAGAAAAAGGTGCCGGAACTCACACATGTCATACAACCCGCCTTGCCTACCCTACAAGGTTCCATCCAAAAAAGATGCCGGAACTCCGTTCTGAGCGTTCTAGGACAAAAAAAGCCCTGGTTTGAGCTATACCCAATGGTGAGATTCAGTTGGTTCACACCACTCTGGCAGAACTGGTAGCTAATTTTTTGCTGCCAGAACCAGTATGGACTTCCAGAAGTAGCATCCACACAGAGAACCATAGATTTTGCAAATGGAAGAAAAGATCAGACAGACTGGAATGAAAGACTGAACTTTCTCATTTTTAAACATTGTACAGTATGCAGGGAATTCTGGAGAGTTTAACTGGAAAAGAGAAGAAGCTAGACTAAGAGGAAGTTGAATGGGTTTATATTCATTATTAAGGCACAGGTTTTGAGAGAACTGAAGACATAAACAAGCTATTTTTGTTTTAAAAACTTCTCTTTACATACTTGTGAGAATATTCTGGGTGATTGGTAACTTACAACATAACCTTTGCAAAATTACACTAATTCCCTAAATTGGGGTTGTGAATTAAGATTCATTGAAAGCTGTAGTTCAGTCCCCATTGAAGGGCTACGGATTCCTTGCACCTTTCTTTAAAGAAATTAAACTTGTTGTATCCCCTACTACAGAATTTGTATGTGATAGATATTTTTTCTAATTTCAACTCCCTTTTTTATAATTCTGTGGAACAGATGCACAATTTTATTTAATTGATTTATGTTAATTGATGTTTTTTATACAAAACAAGACAATCAAGATTGAAAGGTTTATTTAAATGTTGTAAACAACTTGTAAACAAGTTGTAATATTTAAACAAATGTATTTTAATGTTATTTTATTATTAGTTTTAACAGGACACGTGTCCTTATGTGTGAGTCAGATAGTTAGAGCAGAACTAAAGCTACTCTAATTGCTAACTATGTGATTCCATAAAATGCAACTGTACAGCTAGGCAAACTCAGGAAGTGTTGTGGCTTTTAGAGGAATCACTGATGAAATGAAGGAGTCCACACTCTCTTTCCCATTTCAGGTCCAAATGATCACAAACCTCTAGCTTGGAGCATGAGCAAAAGCAGTTTCAGTCAACTAGTCTGTCAGTCCGTCCATCAATCAATCTGCCATTTATGTATACACACATTTTAGAGGCAGAATAGAAAAGACTGATTACTGCACGGAATGGATTGTCTCAAAGTTGCACACGGAGTCCTGTCATTGGTTGGTCAGCTCCTAAATTGCCTTCTTTTGGGGAAGAGAGAAGGCAGGAATTTCTGCAATGTTCAGTTGCTTGGTGTTCTTTCATGATTTTCACCAGTAACTTTAGAAAACTGAAAAGTTTCTAGATGATACATCAATTCCTTATCAGGTATTTGTCAGAAATCTATTTAAAGATTTCAGTCAACTTTCACTGAGAGGGACCTTGGAGTCCTAGTGGAGGATCACTTAAACATGGGCCAGCAGTGTGCTGCAGCAGCCAAAAAAAGCTAATACAATCCTTTGTTGTATAAACACAGGCATAGAATCAAAATCATGAGGAGTATAAATCCTTAGTAAGATCACACCTGAAATACTGCATCCACGTTTGGTTACTACATTACAAAAAAGATGTTGAAACTTTGGGAAAAGTGCAAAGAAGAGCAATTAAGATGATTAAGGGCCTGGACACAAAAACATATGAAGAATGGTTGCAGGAACTGAGTATGGCCAGTCTAGAGAAAAGAAGGACTAAGGGTGACAAGATAGCAGTATTCCAGTATTTGAGAGGCTGCCCAAGGAACAGGGGGTCAACTTATTTTCCAAAGCACCAGAAGGCAAAACAAGAAACAATGGATGGAAAGTAATCAAGGAGAGAAGCAAACTGAACTTAAGGAGAAATTTCCTGACAATTAGGACAATTAACCATTGGAATGGCTTGCTTTCAGAAGTTGTGGGTGCTTCATCACTGGAGGTTTTTAAGAAAAGACTGGACAACCATCTATCTGAAATGGTATAGAGTCTCCTGCTTGAGCAGTGGGTTGGATTACAAAACCTCCAAGCTCTATTCTGATTGATTGATCTCCTTGTATTAGATTTATTAAATTGTAAGACCCTTCGGTATTGAAATGCAGCCTTCTGAAGCTATTATTTATTGCTATTGTACATATTCCCTGTCTCTCTTCAATTATATTATTATAATTTTACAAAAACATCTTTGATTTCAGTGTACCCTACACTAGCACTGTCTGTCAAAGATGAAAAATGAGACAACTTATTAGCAAATGCTTTAACAAAATCCAGGGTGTGCTTCCTAGCCCTGTTGCATCCTGATGGATGTTCTGTTGACAGACTTATTACAATTAAAATCAACTCTCATCTGACTGGTTTGCACAATTAATTAAGACTGTTTTGAAGTTTATGTCAACAGGTGGGTGGAGAAACTGGCTTCCTATATGTATTTACATGATTAGGAGTTCTTCTTTGAGTTCTTTGAGAACTCTTGTGATGATTGTAGACACAGAATCAAAGTATCTTGAGCTTCTGTTATCCTAACCATGAAGGCAATAGGTCTCTTTTTTATCCTGGCACTTTTCATCCAATTTGAAGGTAAGTTTCATTTGTTGTAGCCAATACAGATCTGCGTGATAAATGTATTGAGTATTAAGCTTTTCCATGTGGACCGGGTTTTCAGTATCATCTGTACTACAAAGATCCAATATCAAATTATTGCAGAAGGGGCTGAAAAAAACCCATTTGGTTTGACACTAATCACACTATATTAGCTTTTTGGGCATGATTATTTATGAAAGGGATAAATGGTCTTTTTATTCATTATCAATATTATTTATTTTTTGCAAAAGAAAAAGGTAGTTTATTATAGTTTATTATTTATTCATTTATTTATTTCACACATTATATTTCCACCAAAGAATGGCACTTGAATTAGAGCACAATTGTTGTGGTAAAAACTGAACCACAACTGTTGTGGTGTAATTTTTTGTTGGTGCTAGGAAAGGAAAAAAAAAGACTTTGAGTTTCATATCTGTGCATAGATGGAATAGGAAATGTAATTTGTTTTTAACAGAATGTACAGAGGATAGGAAGAAAATTGGGGCATTCTGCTGAATTTAGGATACTCAGTCATGTACAGTATATTATAAAAAGCCCTACTATATTAAGACAGGCCAAGTTGTTATATGTTTTCTGCCTAAACGTGGATTTTCAGTGTCAGAAAAACTGCTAAATCCAGCATTAAATTAGTCTGGTCTAGAAGTCTTTTTCAGATATTGGATTGTTTTGTTTTGTTTTAAACCCAATGCCTGTCATTGACACCTGATTTTCAAGTATTATCAGCTGGTGTCTTTGTCTTTGCAGTAATGGATGTAAATAGCAGGATGTCAGGTATAATACTGGAAAGTTCAGTGGACATTTTATTATCCCAGGGTTTTAGGTTGGTTTTCTAGGCAACAGGATTTGCTTATGTTTGAAACTGAAGGGTCCTCTCTCTTTTGGGGGCTTACTTGCCTAGACTATGGTTCAGATTCAAACAATTTAGATTCTGAATTGGTGGTCCATTCTCATGGTCTTTCCCAGTACTGTATATAGACAAATTTTACTTGGGTTAATGGCTGTCTGTGGAAGCTTATCTCTATCCTGGGAATATGTGGAATTAAAACCTTCTCCTCTAATAAAAACCAGCCAAGTAATTATGTTTGATCATAACTTCTGATTGACTAGCATGTTCTCAGCTGAAAATTTCTTCTCAGTCAACCATTTTTCACTCCAATCACAATCTTTTAAATGGATAGTAATATTTTGGAGACAGCTCATCCTGGATACTGATAGGGTCATGCAGGCAACTGACTGGAGAGCTAAAGTGGAACCAGTTTTCAATCAAGCTCTTTGTAAATGTTATCCAGAAGTTTAAGAATGCTACAGAAATTATTTAAACTAAGAGTTACCATAATCAAATAAAGAATGGTAATAGAGTCAGCTGTCTAGGACAATTTTTCCAAATTTAGATTAAAGTCATCTTCCAGCTTGGGAGACCTCGGAGCAACTATTACTAGAAATAGTAGAGGTAATGCAATTGTTCTTTTTACTTTATGCAATCAGCCAGAAAAAAATGGAATGGACTCTTAGACCAGTCTGAAGCAGGCAAGATTATTTCTGAAGTCTGGATCTAATCCTGAAGATGACTAAGACTATCTCTATTTATCTCATATGCAACAAAGCTCAACAAGATTCAGACTGGAGAATATCAGATTTAACTGCTTATCATATTTCAATATTAAATAAAATTTAGTCATTTGTATGAAACTGCAAAAAAAAAAGATAAATAAACCTGTGCCTCTATTTTCATTGCAGATGTAACCAGTCAAGTTAAATATCAGGTTAGTTCAGATTTATCCGTTCTTTTCATATCCTTTCAAGCTTGCTCATCTCTGTCCTTGAACAGTGTTTCTTCAGGATTATTTTCACAGTGCATTTACATACAGCATATTAAGGCCAGAGGTGCTCAAATCATATTTTTTCATTCCAAGTTCAATTTATCACATCCAATTAGTGCTGAGAAAACCTCAAAGCCATGTCCAATATTAACATAGGTAATATTAACCAATGGCCAAAGTGAGTATAAAATAACATCTATGACACTGTGTACCAGGGCATATTGGTGTAACTTGGTATAGAATTACAAGAAAAACTAGCATCCCCATGAGGAATAGTTCCTAGCTTTTCCTAATGTCCTGTGCAACTCAATTAATTTCTAAATTAATATTTCAGGAAAGCTTCATTCAATGCTCTTTTATTTGTGTAGGAGGGCATGTGCTGGCAATTCCAACAATTATTCATAAATGGGAATTTGTACTGCAACAGAGACATTGACCCTGTTATTGGCCCTGATGGCAAGACCCATACCAATAAGTGTGTGATGTGCCGAGAACTCTTGTAAGTATTTGAAATAAATCATTGCTTCACAGATGCTGATGCAATGATGAAAGCAGCTACACTGAACATTTTCTCTGCACCTTTTCCTCCTACTGCAAAACTATATTGTTAGTTTCATTGGTTTGGCAGAAAACCTTTGGTCTGGCAGACAAAATAGTATACCGTATAAGCTTAGAACAGAGAGATTTAAAGTCCTGCTGTTCTCCTAATTCATCAAGCTTTATACTAGAAAGTTGTCCAAGAAACTATTAGAAATTATTTAGGTATTTAGTTTCTAAGTATCTAATAGTTCTCATTTAATGGCAAATGAATGACCAGAGCCTCATCTCATTCATACACACACACACACACACACACACACACACACACACACACACACACACATGAGAAGGATTGGGTAAATAAGAGCATAGACTGTAATTGAGAGGAAGCTAGTAGTTTCAGTAGATCAGCAGATTTAAATTAGTCCCAGTTATTAAATTACATATAAAAACTGCCTATTCTTGTAAAGTATTATGAAATATATGGCAAAGGGATATTTGCTCTATCTTATTTAATAGAAAAAATAGCTTCTTCAAAAACTGGTAAGTTACACATTTATTGAATCCAGACTTTAATATCCAAAGTAATAATGCTTTTGGACTCTTTTGGTGTAATTCTCTAGACCAGTGATGGCAAACCTTTTAGAGACCAAGTGCCCAAACTGCAACTCAAAACCCACTTATGTATCATCGGGTGCCGGGTGGGCGTGGCCCATTGGTTGGGTGTGGCCCATTGGGTGGGCATGGCTGCTGTGGTAACGGCAGACTGGATGGGACTAAAAAGTTCAATCAATCAATTCCAACTTCGGGGGATCTATTTTTTTCCCTGCAAGAAATTGAAATTTATTGTTTGAAACTTTTTTTATTTTTGCACACGGTGGCGGAGGCCTAAAGCAAAAAGGTTTTATAAAACCCAGCTGAAGGCCTAGGACTGGGGCGATGGCACACATGCCCACAGAGAGGGGTCTGCGTGCCACCTGTGGCACGTGTGCCATAGGTTCGCCACCACAGCTCTAGACTATTCACCATGCCTGATACAACCAAAATTCTAAAAATGGTCAGCTATCACATTTTAAAATAATATTCGTATCTTTCACATGACAACATTTACCCATACATATATTTATATATGTTACAATATTATTTTAAAAAAAGGAAATTAAAAACCAGATGACCAAATCATGAGTTAATACTCCTCAAATTTTTTCCATCACTCAGCAAGAAAGTGTACAATCCATACATTTGAATAAGTTCTTGGATAAATTACTTTCCACCTCAGTCTAAAGAGAAAATGCAACATTTTTAGACACATCTATTGATGTACCATTATTGAATATTACAATGTTTATTCCATGAAACATAATTGTCAGCACTTTTAACTTTAAAGATAATTTAACATTTCTGATATAGTTTTGAAATCAATCTGATTTCAAAATTAGACTTCATTACTAATGATAATATCTCAGGCTTTCCAGTGTGAAATGGGGTATAATCACAACAATTTTTTCTATGGAATACAGAAAATTATAATATAGATAATTATGAGATTGCAAATTATTGATGATATTCTAATATGGTGGTAGCACTACACTGGATTGCATGAGAAAGACTTCAGTGAGGGAGAAACTTTATATATGCAAAATCTAAAACATTCATCATGACCTATGTTAACATCTTTTTTTTCCCCTTTTGCATATATTTATGGTACATTTTCATTCTCCCTTTTTGTCATCATGAAATTGGACATTCCATAAGAAAAAACTCTTTCGTAAATAAAAAAATATGGGGATTAAATACTGCAGCTTATAAATTTCATTTTATAAAATAAAGGGATAATGACCTTGTGAATTTTGATCACAGTTCTGATCCCTGCCAATAGTTGGTCTAATGTGCTGCCTTACAGGGAGATAGCAGTTTCTCCATCCCCCCCCGCCCCCCCAATCTCTTTATTGTCTTCTTTTACAGGAGAAAAAGAGGAATAGCTGGCAGTACTGGAAGTAGCTGGTCTAAAGATTCTTCTTCTGGAGTGGTATGAAGGAAATTGATAAATGCTGATTGTTACTAAAGTACAACATATGCTAAATCTTGCACATGCTATTCTGAACCAAAAACTTAACATAAACTTGGGGGTTTTTGCTGTTGAAATGAAAGGCTTGGACTTCTTTGAAACTTGAATTATATTCCACCCTTATAGTGAACTGTGTTATTTAGAGTGAAAAGTGTAAAACAATAATAGATTGGCCATTTCCTTAACTAATAGTGTATCCTTCTTATCCAGAATATAAATTATTTTATTTATTCAGCTACAATCGGTCTGGACTTATTTCTTACCTTGTCATCAGAAGTGGCTGGTGATCATTTATGGAGGGCAGAACTCACGCTAAGGGCAATTGTATCCTGCAACCTAAGCTGCTTTTCTCCCATGCTTCACCCAGCTATT
This sequence comes from Daboia siamensis, assembly GCA_024449315.1. NCBI lineage: Eukaryota > Metazoa > Chordata > Lepidosauria > Squamata > Viperidae > Daboia > Daboia siamensis. The sequence continues at coordinate 27,631 of JAKJMR010000370.1, read as the reverse complement.
TTTTTAAAGCCAAGTTCAGAAATTCCAATACAGATCCAATGGGTTGGCTATGGGCAGGGTTGGGGCTCATTCTGGACTATGGACACTAGAAGAGTGGGTTGGTGGTTGCCTCTGCCCTTTACTTCCTTGCAGCAAAGTTAAGCCTTGGTGGCTGATTTCTAATCTACCCAGGCCTGCCTTCTACCTTAGTGATTGTTCTTTCCTTTTGCAGTCCTATGCTATTCTTTCCTTTCCATGATATTTACAACACAAGGATGTCTTCAGCTCATTTCCTATACTTATCTCCTTTGA
>JAKJMR010000370.1:15009-27330 GCA_024449315.1 Daboia siamensis | reverse complement strand
TTATTGTTATTCCCCCCCTTTCACTAATGAGACCCAGGGCAGCTAACATGAATTAGAACACAATATAAATACAATGCATATATTTTTCTAAAAAAATCCTGACCAACTAACGCACAGTGGCTTCTGAACACACCATCCATCAATAGCATGGGCTCTCTCTCTCTTCTGGATTCTATGCCTGAGAAAAAAGCCAGATTTCAAGGCTTTCCAAAAGGTGAGCAGAGTCAAAGAGTGAGCAAATGTGTCCAGAGGCCAGGACAGCTATGAAAAAAGGTTCTGCTAGATCAGGGGTGTCAAACTTCTGGCCCGTGGGCCGGATGTGTCATGCTGAAACTGCACCTACCCCATTGCCAGCAATGGAAAAAAAGTCGTGATATGTCACGACATGTCACATGATGTTGCGAGTTTGACATACCTGTGCTAGATAATAGATGGGACCCAGAGTATGTTCCTCCAGCCTGATGTAATGAGCAAAGTAGCAAACATGGAAGATAGGTGGTTCCCTATGTCATGTAGGTCTTTATAGGTAAATTGCACCTGGTAGGAAACTTGAAGCCAGTGCAGCTTGCAGAACAAAGATATCATATAGGAACAATAAGACACACCCATAATTGCCTGATTGGACCAACTGAAGCTTCTGGATGTTTTTCAAGGGCATCCCCAAGTAGTGCACATTGCATTAATTCACCCAAAAGATGACCAAAGCATGAAAATAGTGTTCTCATAATTGCAAAATTATTTTATAAAACAGCATCAAGCAGAGGATATAGCAGCCTAGCAGTCCAGGATGAAATGGCTGCTCAGCATTTGATTAAAATATACCATAAGATAAATATGGGATAGATTGTAAAACTACCAGATGGATTATTCTGCATGGATGGAAGCATGCAGTAGGATACTTCAAGACTCTGCCCAGTGTTCTTCAACTTCTTCAAAAATGATTTAGCAAAAGTATTTAGACTTATATACCACTTCACTGTGCTTTTCAGCCCTCTCTAAGTGGTTTACAGAGTCAGCAATTGCCCCCAACAATCTGGGTCCCCATTTTATCAACCTTGAGCCCATGAGACTTGAAGTGCCAAACTGCTGGGAGTCAGTAGAAGTAGCCTGCAGTACTGTATTCTAACCACTGCACCACCAGGGCTCTTTAGATGAGGGGATTGAAGGGGCACTCATCAAATTTGCAAATGATACCAAGCCAGGGGGAACTGCTAATACTTTGATAGATAAATTCAAGATTCAGAAGGATCTTAACAGACTTGAGCCACTGAGCTGACTCTATCCAACAGGATGCAGTTCAGTGGCAAGCAAAGTAAGGCCCTACAGACAGACAAGAAAAAACAGATGCATATGTGCCGGATAGGATAGGCAGATCCTGACTTAACATTAAGTGCATGTGAGATGGATTAGGTGTCCTGATGGGCCACCACTCGAGTACAGATAGTTCTCGGCCTATGGCCCTAATGGAGCCTAGAATTTCCAGTATAAGTTATGATGGCTGTAGGTTGAAGCACCCACATGACTGGATCCAAATTCTTGACTTTTTTTTGAGGTGGCTGTTAAGTACACACCATGGTCATTAAGCAAACACACTGAACATTAAATAAACAATGTGTTTCTATGGGCATTTTTGCCAGAAACTGGCAAAAAATGTTGTAAATTATGATCACGTAACTGTGGAATGCTGCAACTGGCCATAAAGGTGAGTAGTTTTGGGGAGAGTCCATTGTAACTTTGAACAGTCATTAAGTGACTGGTCATAAGTGAAGTACTAACTGTGTGAATCAGCAGTGTGCTGCAGCTGCCAAAAGGCCAACACAGTCCTAGAGAGAGAGAGTATCATGATCAAGGGAAGTACTGCTCTATACCACACTGTGAGGCCACATTTGGTATTCTGGTCACCACAAAAAAATGCTGAAGCTCTAGAAAGAGTGCAGAGAAGAGCAACAAAGATGATAAGCAGTCTGGAGACTAAATTCTATGAAGAAAGCTAAAGAAATTAGATATGTTTAGCTTAATGAAGAGAAGATTGATGGGAAGCATGATAGTGTTTTTGCAGTACTTGAGGGGCTGCCACAGGGAAGAGGGTGTCAATTTATTCACTATATTCAACATTTTCACAGATTGTAACACTTTTAGGATATGGCAAGATCCGAGTACCACCAGTTGCCTAGCAAAGTATCAAAAACTTGATGACCAAAAAAAATAAATGGAAAAAAGTGATAAAGTGCTAGTACTCCTTGACTTACAACAGTTTTCTTAGTGACTGTTACAACGGCACTGAAAAAAGTGACTTATGACCATTTCCCACACTTATGACCATTGCAGCACCCCCAGGGTCACATTTTACATTCGGATGCTTGTCTAATGATTCATATTTATGATGGTCACAATGTTTCTCAGTCACGTGATCCCCTTTTGAAAACTTCTGACAAGCAAAGACAATAGGGAAACCAGATTCACTTAACAAATAGGGCAAGAAAAGTCTTAAACATGGGACAAAAGTCATTTAACAAATTTCTCACTTAGCAACATAAATCTTGGGCTCAATTGTGGTTGTAGGTTGAGGACTATCTGTGCACCCACTTACCACACTTAATGGGAAACTTATGCCTGTTCCTCTGACATCAATCTTTGCGCTGTTCTATTCTCTTGTCTCCCTCTGCTTGTCTCAAAGAAGCCTCTCCTTTTCTCCGTCTCTCTTTCTCTGTCATCTTGTTTTTTCTTTCCCTTTCCACCAAAACTCTTCCTTTTATATCCTCTCCTCTCTCCCCACCTCCTCCTCCTTTTCTCTTCGGTGCAACTCCAGCTGACTCTTCTTCCCAAGGCTGCATGATTCTCCATCTCTCTTTCTCTGTCCCCTTCTCTTTGCCGCTCGTTTTTTTCTCTCCCTTTCCCACCAAAACCTCCTCCTTTTATATCCTCTCCTCTCCCCCCTCCTCCTTTTGTCTTCAGTGCAGCTCCAGCTGACACCTCCTCCCCAAGGCTGCGCTCTGCTCCTGGAAGCACCAATCAGCTGGAGCCGCATACCGATCCTGGGCACTCAGTAGAGCCCCAGCAACACCGCAGCTCCAGCTGACTTTCCCACAGGCCTGGGTGGCGCTGCCACTGCTTTAGCTTATCCACCCACTTCACTTTTCCACTTTTTTTAAATACTTTTTTTACAGTGTTTTTCAACCTGTCATACATGTACCACCTGCCAGGTGCCAAAGTACCACCAGTGGTAAGAGTACCATGGGTTGAAAAGTACTGGACTAGAAGACCACTAAAGTCCGTTGTAATGCCTGTGACCGGAAGACAGGGACATGCCAGGCTCTGCAGTTAATTAGAACTGATCAGAACAACCAAAGCAGAATTAAGTACTGAAGACCATCCTCTTTGAAAGTCTCAAGAAGGCTTGGCCCAGGGAGCATTAGTTATCAATCAAAGCTGGAAACATGGGCTTAGAGTGCTTTTGCCGTAGTCTGGGAATAGGAGGAAGATGATGCCACTTTTCTGCACTCTGGACATGATGAGCAGTCCTTAGTGGTTATGGGGCAAGCAGAAAGTGCAGATCTGTCCTTAAAGAAATCCCTGTGCACATTTTCCTGCTCCATTTCGAAAGTATGCTTGTTCTCTCAACATCAGCTTAAATACTCATATCTGTTCCAGCCAGAGTGCTTTTATTTTGGTGCATTCTAATTTCTGCAATTCTTCAGCTACTTGGCAGAGGAAGGACCACCTTTGCAAATGAGCCAGTGCTTAGCATTAACTCTAATACTTTTAAACTCTCTTTTAACCTATTGATAATACAATCTTAAAAAAAAAAAATTGCCTTGTAACCCAAACATTGCTGGATTGAAACTCAGGAAGAACTTTTTTTTATTACTGTTTTTCCCCACTGAGTTTCCTCTTTTTCTATTTGCTTTATTATTATTATTATTTTCCAAATACTGTAATTCCACAATTTAACTGATTTACCAGTCCCCTGTAATAAAAACCATTCACCCTCAGCTTTTAAATAATTTTTAAGTAACCTATGAGTAGTTTGGAGCCTTGGGTAAAAGCTTGTAAAATGTACATATCTCTTAGTATAGTGTTGTATAATATAGCGTGTATGACCCCTGTAGTGTAGGGGGCTTGTCCAGTGGAAGAACACAATAGTCTGCAATCCAGACTGTGATGGTATGTAGGAGACTGATGGAAATGCTGCAGGCTAGACAAAGGTTGGACAAGAGGCAACTGAGTCCTAGAGAAGGAATGAAGACTTGCAACCAGCTTAGAAGGAACCCTCCCTAGTTTCTTAGACTGTAAAAGCGAGGGGAGAAAGAGGTACTTTCAAGCTTGTAAGTTTCTGTTAATGTAACCTAAAAATAAAGCTGGAGCTAGTATTCCTGGCTGTGCTTCTTGTCTGGACTAGTTCGCAAGGCTGTCAAAGAGTGAATCACCTGAGGACTGCTGCCACAGCCCCTCAGTCCAGACAGATTTCATTAAATCAGCTTAGCATCAAGTCATCATGAGCACAGGACAAAGCCATTGAAATATTAAGTGCGGATAAGCCTTATGTCTCAATCTTCAATGACTGAAGATCTTCATGAATTAGATAGACGGTATTGGCATGGAACACAGCATAAGATAAGATTACATGGATGGATGGAAAACCCCTGTATTACTTCATGAAACATGGCCTTTATGGCATACATATTCAAAAGCACATATCTAAGGTTTATACCAGGGGTAGGCAACCTTGGCTCTTTTATGACTCGTGGACTTCAACTCCCAGAATTCCTGAGCCAGTCCACGAGTCATAAAAGAGCCAAGGTTGCCTACCTCTGGTTTATACTGTTCAAAAGCATACTTTGAACATAAGATCAAACATTACTGAAACAGTCCAAACACTTCAGTTCCAAGCGTAAATAACCAATCAGAATTGTCTTGGTCCCTAACCCATGTTAGAAGCAAAGCTGAGCTGATGATCAGGAATCTTTGGGCATGACCATATATGGTTAACCCAAAAGAAGAGATATGCTTCTCAATAGCCCCAGCAAGGAGGTCCACTGATGAGAGATTTGTTTCCCAGAAGAGCTGCCCTTCCTGAAGCTTCACCTTAAAGGAATTATTTTAAAATAATCATTATATAGTATAATCTTTTTTGGCGGAAGGGGGTGTATTTTGGGGCCTAAATGCATTGAGGCTATAATTATGTACTTCAATCATCATTCTTGGAATTTGTTTTGCTTTTTTTTTTGGTAATTCTTTTTCCAAACTGAAAATGGATGATATACCAGTATACTGACTAGAAGTCAATCTCATTGAATTCAGTGGCCCTTAGGATTCTGAATACACACACACACACACACACACACACACACACAGAGAGAGAGAGAGAGAGAGAGAAAGAGAGAGAGAGAGAGAGAGAGAGAGAGAGAGAGAGAGAGAGAGAGAGAGAGAGAGAGAGAGAGAGAGAGAGAGAGAGGATTGTGCTGTGTATACTTCTCTGGGCAGAGGCAGAGCTGCAGATGCCTATTTAGAAAATTCCAAGCAGTTGGTTGGCACTCCATTAATAGGCAATGGAGTAATGAATAAGCCTTGATTGCTCCAGTTAGGTCAAGGTGTGGAGCCATGCACAAGCAAGTTCTAATTGTCTCTTGTTTATCTTGGCCCTGCCTTTTCTTATTTAGACAGCAAAGTCCTTCATTAATGAGCTTTTCTTTTTCAGTTCCTTTGTTTCTACACAGCACAACTTGGATTCATTCTAATTAATCTGATCTCATTCATTAGGATCACAAAGCTGGCTTTCGTAGCACAATTGTTCACACAAAATGCCATAAGGATGAGTCTGGCTCTCCAGCTGATACAAGTAGGGAAAACAGGGAATTAGTCCTGCTTCTATATTAAAATTGCCTTTATAAAGTAAAAAAAAAAAGCATTTTATGCACACAAAGACATATGTATGTGTAGCTCTCTCTCTCTCCCTGTCCCTGCCCCTCTCCCTCTCTGCGTCTGTGTCTGTCTGTGTTTTTCTATACATATATGGATTTTTTTAACAATACGCTCTATTGACTTGTATGGGAAAGGATAGCATATATTGAATCCTAATCTTAAAACCAGCAGTCAGAGCACTTTGTAAGAGAGTATAATTATGTGTGTTATTATCCTGCATTGTTCTTTAGTGCAATCAGTTTTCCTCTACTCAGTTACTACAAAGTTGGTGGCTTGTAGTAAATAATATCTTCAACTGAGACTACAAAAAGCAGAAAGCTTTGTTTTTTCTCCGCCATAGGATGGAAGTTGCCGTGAATATTGGCCGTACTTCATTAAAGGAGGGATTTCCTGCACCAGAGAGCATAACCCAGTTCGTGATGATTCAGGCAAAAAATACAACAATAAGTGCATGATGTGCCTACAGCAGTTGTGAGTAGATGACAATGTGATGACAATTGGTTTTCAACTACATTAGATTATTGTCTACTGAAAAGTTTAAAAAAATGTTTTATACTTTTTTGTGCAGCAAAAATGGAGGTAAGATGAATTCTCTTGAACAGAGACAGCCACAAAATGGAAACAATGAGGTGAGATCAAATTTTATCCAGGTTTCTCTATCACCATTACCATTCTGCATTTCTTGTTTACGATCACCAAGATGAAGAAAAATCACACATCATATTCTAGCATGCTAAACATCATCAAGAGTTTGCTGTGTCCTGCACACACTGAAAGATTTTGATTACACTGCACCATATATGAATTAGACTATTCCACTTCAGGGGGAAAGAGTGCAGGAAAGGAATAAGAAATAGTAAACCACAGAAATAAAACCATTAAAAGAAAATGAAAGGAAACATAACTAAATCTAGTTTACATCCACACCAATCATTATATTTCTTCATACTTTTCTATCCTTGCATTTTTATTTCACGCTGCGCAGCAAACATCTGATCTGAGCTTCTCCTGCCCTGCACAAAAGCCCATTTCACTTCCCAATTTTGCAAATATAGCATTCGTTTTGATTAAATTCTTTGACATATCAATCTCATTCCCATTTCAATCTCTAAAATACTTTGGTACCAATTCATTTCATCTCTTTCATTTTTAATTCTGTTGGAGGCTCCTTCTTTAGTTTCCCTCTCACCTTTCATCAAAATGCCTTTGAATTTCCACTGCCTATTATAATGTGAAATTCCTTGTTCTCTTTGATTATATTATTTGCAGCTATCTTTTCCTAAACATATGTTTTCTTCCCATTTTAAGCAGCAATTATTTTTATGCATTCATTTTTCCTCACCCAGAGCCTTTTTAAAAAAGTTCCTCTTAGGATAATTACATACTTTCCATGGTAGTCTCTCACATAATTCGTATTACTCTGTTTGAGATAGCTTTTACATCTAGCATTCCTTCATCAGTTATTCTGGGACTGGGAACATTTTGACCAATACACTAAGGTGTAATCAAAGCCCAGTTTACTCCAAACGTGTTCTCTAAAGGCTAGGATACCTAATTGAGTGACTGCCTTGCAAGCCAACATTCTATTTTCTTAATCTAACAACTGGGAGGCATATATTGCATATTTATATTCACACAGTATACTTCTTTTATTATCCTGTTTAACTTATAAAAAATCCTCAGTCATTAAATTATGTACAGACTGAATTATTCTTCTCCTTGACAGCAGGTACTATGTGGGTTTAACAGGGAAGATTAGGTTAAATAAGTTCAGTACTATTTTAAAATCTGCATCTTTGTCTGATAATTTGTAATATCAGTTATAATTCAACATGAGAACACATATGACATTTATACTGTATTTTCATTTCCATCTATCTAAAACAACAAGTATATACTGTAATGATCTGTCACAGTGCATGAAGATCATATTGTAGGCCTTATTCATTTTTATTGCATTTGTTTTGCAACACTTATATTTTCATCCTCAACTGAAGCAGTTGAAATAGAGATGTGCATTCTCTAAATTATCCTCATGATATTGTCAACCTAGTAATTGCTGCTACGATTAGGGAAAATTGACTGTATTTCAAGTCTGCTGAAATAAATTTTATTAACTGGATCAAGTGCACACTTTGAATACCCTTGCAAAAGAATGATAATTGGATTCAATATCAATACAACACCAAACACATGCTTTTAATGACCCCAAGGAAGGTTCTCAGTGACCAGTGACATGGTTGACCTTATGATATGCTAAGATAATGTATATCAATGATGCATTTGCATAATAGTTTCTAAGAATCACTACAAATCAATTTATATTCTTTCCCTCTAGAAGATTGATAATTGCTATGAATATCGGTCACAGCTGGAGCCCAATGGCGAACTCACCTGCACACGTGAGAATGATCCAGTACGTGATGATTCTGGCCGGACTTACAGCAACAAGTGCATCATGTGTGCAGAGCAATTGTAAGTGTTTTAACTAAAGAATGACATTTGTACATAGAAGAAGGGTACATCAAAAAAATGATATAGTCTTTAGACCTCAGCCTTTTTACCCAGAGAGAAAGAGAGAGGAAGATGATTAGAAGCTGCATTCCAGGCACATATAATCCCAGGATGGACAAGAATCATTCATTCATTACTCTCAAAATCCATTCATTGCTTACCAAAACCTCTCCCTGAAGTGATCCATTTTGGCCAGATAACAGAACTCAGACCATGACATTCCTAGAGTCTTTTCCAAAGCAATCCTATTAATCAGTATATGTGGTATTCTGGACCGAGAAGTGTGCAATAATAATATTTTTTTGCAAAGAACAAATTATTTTTAATGGGCTGTTCAAACTGGATAACTTGACAGAGCCTTCTTACTGTGATCCTGAAATTCATCTTACTTACTGAATCTGAACTCTACCTATTCCACAAGACAAAGAACATAGACATTAAGTTTTCTCTGCCTCTTCTTACCCAACATAACAAATGCTTGAGATAGGTTACACTGAGATATTTTGGCTTGACTGAAGTCATCCGGTCACATTCTCAGCTAAGACAGGAACTCAACAATATTTTTTAAAAAACCTACTGTAGATTTGTTCCATTTAGCTCATTCTTAGTTCTGTCAAACTGCTTCAGCAAGCCAAGCCACAATCCTGAAAAAATAACTTATAATTAGGTTACATGTAAACTTCCCAATTGTTTTTTTCATTAGCATTTGTTCACTTCATCTCTTGGGCATGGGTGTGGCCTTGTCTTTCTTTTTCTTTCCATTGTCGTATATTGCTTTGGTGTGTTTTTATCCTGTTCTTCTACTGAATGTTTCAGTTCTAACAAGAATTCTGACTATGAAAACCAATTCATGTTCCTCATGTTCTTCTATGCTCTATGTCTTCTAGCAAAAAAGAAGCAAGACAAGGAAAGCTTATTGGTGGAAGTGTAAAAGGACAACCAAGTCCATATTCAAATCGGAATGGAGCTACTCAAGGGGATTATAAGCAAGAAAATGAGGTGAGAGGGGAATATACATAGAATGAAGGCTACTGCTAAGCTTGTAAGCCACCCTGAGTCTTCGGAGAAGGGCGGGATATAAATGGAATTAAAATAAATAAAAATATTACTTGGGCTCCTACCTGGCCATTATCTCCTCAATTAATGAAAACAGATTTTTTTTTCTCATTTTGTTTCCAGTGATTTGTTTGTTTGTAGCATTTGTGCCAAAGGCAGCTCAAATATTACATCATAAAAATCATAGCATCAAAAGCCTTTTCAGGTTAAGAAGATTCCATATTTTAAAAGAAAAACCGGAAGCATCATCTCAAAAATGGTCTTTTGCAGCAGTTCAGGATTGACACTTCAGGATTACTGGAAGGCAGTAATATTCAAATTATTTTAGAAGACCAACCAAAGTTTGTATACATTATGTAAATTTCTCTTCCCTCATATGGGAAGAGAGAATAGATGGCCTGTAAGAAAGATATAGTTTTATTTATTTTTTTAAAAAATACAACTATATCTGAAAATAGAGAAATGACACTTCCTATTCTTTGTGAGTCTTGCTGGCATGGTGGAAATTCACATTCAACAACTTCCAGAAAAGCCATATTTTCTGTGGTGGCTCTTGTTTTGAGCAATGCTCACGTTTGAGAGGATTATTTAGAATGAAGTCTTTTCAGAGGGAAATGAATAGTTATCTTGGAGCTGAAGAAAGGTAATCAGCACCATTTGTATTTCAGAAAGTGGAAATTTTTGGATCCAAACTTTTCTATAGTATAAGCTGTAATTTGATAACAATGTACGTATGCAACATGCATAAATAGCTTATAGGAAAGATCATTCTAAAGATTGCAGAAAGCTGAAGGACAGGAAGCATGAAATGTTATTACTAGTGTTGCAGAATTAAGAGACTCAGACCTCAGAATCAAAAGAAGTTTGTTTTATTTTGCGCGCAAAAGGTTCAGATTAGAAAGCAAAGGCAATGTCTGAACACCTTGTCATGGAAAAGCAAGTACATATATAGTCTCCAAAAGTAGCAAAACACGCAAATGTAACTTATGAGCTCTGATTGGTTACATGAATTACAGGCCCCCTTCTAGGTCATTTCTAGCCCCCCTTTGCATTGCTAAATTGTTTTGCAAACTTGTCTCTTTGCTAGCATCTAGGTTTCCTGTACTTGTAGCTAACCATGTATGTGGTTAGCTACAAGTGAGACATATGTGGTTAGCTGCAACTGAACTGTGTGCTAGCTTATTAGATGTGACCCACAGGTGAACTTGTGGTTTGACATTTTCCATTTCCTTCTTCTTCTTCTAACTAATACACGCATTATTCTCTTTGCCTCACTGTTGTGTTCTACCTCACATTTATAACATACAGCATCCATATGTATTATTTATATTTTTCCTTATGGCCTGCCGCACTAGAATAGAATAAAAACAGTATTCCATTTCCCCCAGCCCCACCCCCACTCAACAAACGAGCTGAGAAATAAGATGGTTGATGGGTCTAGGGGATGAAATAGTTCTCCAGCAAGGGCAGGTCTCTCTGGAGTAGAATTATTGCTGAAAAATCTCAATGGGATCACGGCAGAGGGAGATTTCCCTCATACTGACTTCTTCTGGCACATAACTGAAAGATGGGGAATCTGAGACATTGCAAAGAAAAGTGAAAGAACAGAATTTACACCAGAATTTTAACAACATTCTCTTTTCAAAGACATTCTACAGCAAATTCTGTTTCATTAAATTGAATGAGAACAGGTAGCAGTAATACTAGAAATTTATCTTCCTATGACTGTATTAAGCAGACGTGCTGGCAATTCCCAACAATGTAAGAAGTCAGTGTGCCAAAATCATGACCAAAGAATTTGTCTGAACATGAAATCCTGTCAAAAAAACACACAAATCCAGACATAACAACTGTTGCTCATTTCCAGTTCTTAATTATGTTGGAACAGCATAATGAATTTTTATGTCCAACTTCACCAACAGGGCAGCTTCTCAAGATGTAATTAAAATTTCCAGATTTCTCAGCCAATGTCACATAGCTGGTAGCCACCAATTGGGGAAATCTGGTAAATAGCAGCTCTTTGGGAGGAAAATTAAGTTCTCTCCATCTATGGTTCCTAGCTCCAATATTGTGAAATCTAAAAATGAGTTTGAATTTAGTTACTGTACTTTCATAGTGTGTTCTTAAATTTCTTTGTCAAAGTACACAAATAATCCTGGGCATCCATGGGGGGCAAAGGAGGGAAAGTAACTTCAGAGGCATTTTGATATCATCCTGCAATGATATAAATAATGTAATTTTATTGGAGACTTATTGCAACAATCAAGATTTTTGTAGAAGGTTCTTGTCTGTTTTGGTCTTAGAGGTTTGCAGTAACAATTTAGATTTTTATTTCTTTGTCCCTTTTTGTTTCCTTGTCTATTAACTTTAAATTCAGCTTCTGAGATCTAAAGGATTTTGACTACAAATTGGTTTTTCCACTCCTGTCATTGTCATCTTGAGATAGCTGCAAAAAATATAGTTTTTAAAAGGAAATATTTGGTTTACAAATTATATTCAGTTTATGAAAAAAGGATTCTGTGAAATAAAGATGATCAGCAGGCAGTAAGAGAAGATTTTTGTGAATTCTATGCTGAATGCTGCTAGTTATTTATCAAACACATCTCCCTATATTACTAAGTTTAATATATATAATATATAAGTTGTTCAATTTTGCTTTTTGCTGTGCTGATAGTAAACAATAGATGCAGGAAAACCTGTTTATTTGAAGGTTTATTGGAGCTCTGGTGTGAAATTGGAAAGAGGTATAATGAGGTATTGGCTGATGGACTCTCAAATAATAGCTCTCAGCATCCTGTGTTTGTATGTCATTCCTATTACACTGAGTTT
>JAKJMR010000370.1:0-14999 GCA_024449315.1 Daboia siamensis | reverse complement strand
TTATTATTATTATTATTATTATTATTATTATTATTATTATTATTATTTTATTGCAACAATCAAGATTTTTGTAGAAGGTTCTTGTCTGTTTTGGCCCAGTGTTCACATCTATCCAGATCCTCCTGTATCTTAAGCCTGTCTTCTAGAGTGTTGGCTATTCTTGCTAGCTTGGTGTCTTCTGCAAATTTGATGAGTTCCCCATCTATCCCCTTGTCCAAATCGTTGATGAAGATGTTGAAGAGCACTGGGCCTAGAACAGTGCCCTGGGGCATCCCACTACACACTTCCTTCCATATAGATGCAGTTCCATTGAGGACCACATGCTGAGTATGGCCTGTCAGCCAGTTAGGAATCCATCTGGTAGTGATGCTGTCTAACCCACATTTTTCTATCTAATCAAGTAGTAGGTTGTGATCTACTTTATCAAATGCCTTACTGAAGTCCAAGTAAATTATATCCATAGCATACCTCTGGTCCACTAATTTTATCACTTGGTCAAAGAATAAGATTTGTCTGGCATGATGTGTTTTTGACAAACCCATATTGGCTTTTAGTAATGACTTTGTTTGCCTCTAGGTGTTCGCTGATTCATTGTTTGATTATGTTTTCCAGAATCTTCCCAGGTATTAAGGTCAGGCTGATAGATCTGTAATTGCCTGGATCCATTTTTTCTCTTTGTTGAAGAAGGGAACTACATCAGCTCTTTTCCAGTCCTCTGGTAGTTCCCCAGTGCTCCAAGATCTTTGAAAAATATAGTTCAGTGGTTCTGAGATCACATCTGCCAGTTCCTTGAGAACCTTGGGGTATAATCCATCTGGTCCTGGTGATTTGAACTTGTCTAGGCTGGACAGGTGCTCACTTACCATTTTCTTGCCTATCTTAACTTGTGTTTCTATTCTGTTTTTTGTGGCACTGGTTTGGGTAGGTTGAAGTTTTTTCCCTTTGTGTAAAGACAGATGCAAAAAATGAGTTAAATAGTTTTGTTTTCTCCCTGTTGCTTGTTACCTTCTTGCCACTTTCCTCCACTAATGGACCAATACTTTCCTTAAGTTTTTTCTTGTTTTTTACATGTTGAAAGAAGCTTTTTTTGTTATTTTTGACTTTGATCGCAAACCTTAGTTCATTTTGAGCCTTAACTTTCTTCACTTCATCTTTGCAGGCTCAGGCTATTTGCTGATATTCTGCCTTAGTTATGTGCCCCTCTTTCCACTTTTTATACTTGTCCTTTTTATTTTTCAATTTATCAGAGAGTTCTTTATACAGCCATGCTGGTTTCTTTTGAGAGCTGTTATTTTTCTTATTGATTGGTATTGTGCTAGACTGGGCTTTTATTATCTCACTTTTCAAAATTTCCCAAGCTTCTTGAGTTGTTTTCCTTGAGGATTCTTATCCATGGAATCCTTCCCAAGTCCTCTCTAAGTTTATAGAAATTAGCTCTAAGTCCAAGACTCTAGTTTGGCTGTGTTCTATTGCTTGTGCAAGGACAAATTTGTATCCAAGGGCAAATTTGTGCATCTCACCGATTCTTTCCGATTCTTGAAAACCAAATAAGGGATTAGTTGTGGAAATCTGATTATATTAAATGCATTATGTATCTTAAATCTCCACTTTATCAACAGTATTGTCCATTTCAGCTTCTAACCTTACAGACTGGAAAATTAATAGATCAGAATTCTATCAAACAGCACTATCAATCAAATATTGCGCCTCTCTTTTAAAAAGAAGGATGAGGAATTTAACTTTGTCTTGTAATTCTTGTTTCTACTAGCAATTCTGGTGGTACAAAATAATTGCATATTTTACATCTCGCACATTTTTCCTTTAGGGATTAACCACATGCAAAAAGCAAGGTGCAAAGTATGAGTAAAGAATAATCTCTTTCTCATCTGTCTCAGCAAGTAGAAATCACAAGCAGGCTGAAGGTAATAGATAGGCATTAAGACTAAAAAAATTTGATCAAAGACTACATGAACAGGAGCCATTTTTCTCTGAAGCTGTTTAAAGTGGCACCCACGGCTACATGTTGTGCTTTCACCCCCTCCCAGCTCAACACAAGAGAAACAATTCTTTACATATTCATTTATTTTTTAAAAAAATACACTCCAATCATGTGTGTGTGATCCCCTCCCCATCCCAGGATCTGCTGCTCACTACTTACCTTCAAGTGATGTTTTTTTTTTTTCCTGTTGACAGATTTCTGTGGCCTACCTGAGCCAGCTCTGGATCACTCAAGGCCTTTGTTCCTGAAGCAGCTTTAGTTAATGTGCTTCTGTGGCCTCTGTGGCCTCCAAAAATTGCACAAAACCATACCCTCTTTGTGTGCATTTTTGGAGGTACTGAATGCCATGCAAGAGCACACCCCTTTCTTTTGTGTTCTCTGTGGCCTCCTAAAATCATGGGAGGAAGAGTGTTGCTTTTGAGACTAGTAGTTGTCAGGTGCTGGCATCTCACCTGTGACACATATATCATAGGTTCACCATTGTTGTCCTAGCCATTTCTGCTGTTGATGCCACATGCATTAGATAACAAAATACTTTTTTTTCCTCTGATCTGAATTTGCAATAATGTAACTTCATTAGTATTGTAAGAGTGGAAGGGGATTGCCATTAGAGAGCCAGCAATTCTAGGAACGTATGTGTGTTTGGTGTAGGAAGCTATTGGTATGATGAAAGGTGACACTCTGAATCACCTTTTCTCCTTAGAATCCAGATATGTGTACACTCCTAATCTCAAAAGTCAATTGGGCTTCCTTGGTTTTTTTCTTTGCCATCTGCCATCCAAGAAGCTTCTTCAGTTCTGACAGGTGAGGAATGGAGGAATTTACATAAATATTTAAGTGATATATCTATTTATATTCCTTGCAGTCATCTGCTTGTTAACACTCTGAGAGTCATTGAGCCACTTGAGGGTTTATCTTTCTCCTCAGAGTCATCTGAATCAGAGAACAAATGGGTGTGGAACCTTCTTGGATGCTGAAAGGAGTCCCTTGTCAACAGAAGTGGTGTTGTATTCCTCCCTCTACACCTCTATTGTAGGAAGGCTGTTCAATTTAACACAGATGGTATCTCTGACTCCTCTTTCAAACCAGTTGTCCTTCCCATCAACAACGTGAACGTTGCTGACTTCAAAAGAGTTATCCTTGTCTTTCATGTGCAGACAGACTGCTGAATACTGTCCTGATGAGTTTGTTCTCCTATGTTGTGCCATGTGTTTGTGAAGTTGTTGTTTTGTTTCCCCGATTACAGATCTGCACATGTCTTGCTGCACTGCCCACAGTGCTTAGTTTGTGTCTGGGTGTTTTGTCCTTGGAGTGGACAAGCTTCTGCCTTTATGTATCCCTGGGTTTAAAGTGTTGGCTGAGGATCCTCCTGAGCTTTTCAGATATTCCCACAATGTATGGAATGACAGAATTGCTCCGTTTGTTTATTCTCTTCTTTGTCTGTTATGGAGGATCTCATGCTGGATCTTTTTGTGGACAAATCCACAGAAAGATCCAGCAGGAGCTCCTTCATAATACACAGAGAAAAGAACAACAAACAAATTTCTCCATACTGTGCACAATTTAGTGAAATTTTATGTTCCCTTTAGCTTGTTTGTTTTCCAAACTGGTAAGATCCCAGACTTGATGTATTTGCCTAATATATATCAGTTACTTCCAACACTGAATCATTTTTGTTATTTTTTTCACCATTGCAACTCCATTACATCTTTTCAGAGGTACCGTGAATCTTCTTTCCAAAAGTTCTACCTCTTTATTTTGAAATACTTAAATCATAGACATTCAATTATCATAGGCACAATAATTTCCATTTCAGGATGCAAGTTGCTTATCAACATATTATTGCTTTCTTTCTCATGACTTTGTTTCTTAAGAAGCCTTGATACTACATTCCACAATAAGCCTTATATAAATCATATTGACAATTTAGACAGGTAACCTGTATTAACATGTTAAAGCAGAAGACATTTACACTCAGTTTAGAATGTGGCCTCCTATCCATATGCTTCAGCAATTTTGGCAGATTTGTTTGCAGTAATCTTTATATCCAACCTTTTATTCCATTAACTATGCGAGAATGAGTACCTCCTCTTTATTTTCTTTCCTTTCTTTTTGTTTTTTTTCTTCATCTTTTTTTTCTTTATTTTTTTTTGTTTTCCACCAAGCTCTTTCCTAAGACTGTAGCTTGCTCTAGATATTTCTCAAGGATTTCATAACAACTGCAACATTAATCTGATATATTTGTACCACCAAGGAGTTTCTAACCCTATTTAGAATATACTTAGAAATACTGGCTATGGAAAACAGATACTTGCATATGTAAAATCAGCATATGTTGGCTATCTCATAGTACCCATTCTATTAGTTGATCACCTTAATGAATATAAAACTTATGAGTCAGGGTCAAAATTAAAATATTTTCAAACATATTAATGATGTCTTTCCACGGTTGCTGAAGACTGTCGCCCACAGGGAAGAACTGCATATTGTCTCTTATGAGCTTTCAAGCAACTTGTAGACTGAGGACTAGATGATTACATGAATACATTCTGAGTCAAGAGCACATAATATATAACTCAAAAATTTTCCAAGGACTACCTTTCCAAGGTCTAAATAAAAGATAAATTTTACATTTAAAAAGTTGGAGGAAACAAGTGTTGTTTAAAATTCTGATTTTTTGAATATTGCAATTTTACCATCAATGAAATAACAAAACACTTCTAAGGTCATCTGTCTCGAAGAACAAAAGATAATCTCATCTTCTCTCTCAAGGCCTCCATTTGTCCACAAGCAAATAATATATTTCTCTATTGACAGAGAAACTGCAATCAGCATGGTGATTTGACTCAACCCAATGTGAGATACAACTCCTGCACAGGAGAGAGGATTGCACCTGGTGATTACAGAACAAATACCAACTGTGGAGGGTGAGTGTGCTAAGTAAGCAAAGAACTGTGTAAGAGTAGCTATGATGCAAAGGAGGAAACAAAGAGTTATTAGTTCTCTACCCACTTGGTTTCTGATAATGTGGATTTAAGTTCAAGAAAGCACCTGTCGCAATAAAATATTTCAGAAGACAATCTAGGTGCTTGCTTATGGATTTAATTATTATGCTTTTATACACATGTTGTTTTTTTCAAAATTATTGCAATAGTTCATGTAATAAAAACACAAAACAGTAAAAAACTAAAATCAAGCTAAAAATGCAAATCTATCATATATGTGCAAGTGGTGATAGTTTATTCTCTCAAGGCCCTCCAGGAAATATTTATCTATTATGGGTGGTTGCACAATCAGCTACATATTTAAACTGTATCTGCCATTTTTTTTATTAGAAAATTTTATTAAATGTACATTTAAAAACAAAAGTGGACATGATTCAACTTCCCTGGCTACAACACTATTACTAGTATTACCTTATGTTACAGAAAGAAAAAACAAAAACTTAAAATACATTCTATGACAGGACAGAGTATAACAAACTGTACATATAACATCTGTAATTTTTTGGGTAATCTGTTTTTCAGTTGTTAACGTTATATTTACATATCTTTCAGTTATGACCTGATATAGGTGCTAATAAGAAGTCCTTACATTATCAACTAATCAAACAATAGTCATCTCAGCGATCCTCCTGCCAAATTTCATAATACTCTGTTTCAGTTTTATTTTTAATCTCTAGGGTTAACCTGTCCATTTCGGTGCAGGATAAAATTTTATCTATTATTTCTTCTTCAGTGGCGGGGGGGGGGGTGTGTGTGTGTCCTTTCTTTTCCATTTTTGGGTATATGCCAATCTTGCTGCAGTTAAAATATGCAATAATAAGTAAAAAGATGCTTTGCTGAGTTTATCATTAATAATCCCTAATAAGAAGGTTTCTGATTTTAAATCAATTTTTTGTAGTAATATTTCTTCCAACCAATTTTTTATCCGCTGCCAAAACTTTTTACGGTTTTGAACATTCCCACCACATGTGATAGTAAGTCCCTGGAAGCCTTCTGCATTTCCAGCATGTCAGTGAGATTTTTTTATCTATTTTTGCTAACCTTGTAGGGGGAAGGTGCCATCTATAAAACATCTTGTACAGATTCTCTTTATAGGAGGTGGCGAGTGTTAACCTCCTGTTTCTATCCCATAAAAGGTAAAGGTAAAGGTTCCCCTGCACATGCGTGCTAGTCGTTTCTGACTCTAGGGGCCGGTGCTCATCTCTGTTTCAAAGACGAAGAGCCAGCGCTTGTCCGAGGACATCTCCGTGGTCATGTGGCCAGCATGACTAGACGCCAAAGGCGCACGGAACGCTGTTACCTTCCCACTGGAGTGGTCCCTATTTTTCTACTTGCATTTTTACATGCTTTTGAAATGCTAGGTTGGCAGAAGCTGGGACAAGTAATAGGCGCTCACTCTGTTACGCAGCACTCGGGATTTGACCCGTCAAACTGCCGACCTTCTGATCGACAAGCTCAGTGTCCTAACCCACTGAGCCACCGCGTCCTTTCATTCTATCCCATAGTGATTGCCAATTATCTAGGTCAATACTGTAACCAAAATTTTTACTCCAGGTTAACTTTGTTTTTTTTTACTTGTTCTTCTAACAAATCTTGTTCTAATAGATATTGATATATCTTTTTTATCATTTGGTCTTCTGTTCCTCGAAGGATTTTATCTAATTGTGTATGCTCTAATTTTATCCCTGGTTCTTTTTTGTCTTTTCTGTGTCAGGACTGTATTTGTAAGTATGCCCACCATTCCAGCTCTATACCATCATCTAATAGTCTTTTTCTTGTTTTCAGGTCTCCATTTTCGTCTAAGATATCTTTATATGTGATTACTCTTCCTAAATTTATGAATTTGGGGTGCATGGATATCTCTAATATGGATAGCCAATTGGGGATTTCTATATAATTATTTTTTAAATTTTTATCCACACGTCTAATAGTGCCCATCTAATATGATGATTCTGGAAGTACTGATGAGCCTTATATTTTCCATCCCACATTATAGCATGCCACCCTATTTGCATGTCATGACCTTCTAATGCTAGTAGTCTTCTGTTCCTTAAGTGTATCTAGTGTATGCAGACGATTTAGTTTTCATTCTGGAAGACCCCTTAGAATCTGGAACAAGATTATTACAGGAGCTGGAAAATGATGGAAATGTTGTGGGATTGAAGATCAATAAAGAAAAAACTAAAATGTTAGTTAAAAATATGTCTAATTTACAAGAAACTGAGCTAGTAGAAAAAATTAATATCCAGACATCTAAAAGAGCAAAGTACTTGGGGATCCAACTGTCAGCAAGATGTATTACACTCAAAAGAGAAAATTATGACAAATTAATGGATCTGCCATTTTTATTCACCTGTTGAGTCCTTCCTAAGTACCCTGGGATAGACAGATGTTATTGTTACATGATGTTAAAGGCATCATCACAAGATGTAGGCTGTTCCATGTAAAGCTGTGTTTTGTAATTGTCCAATGATGATTTTGTCAGTGCCAACGGTGTCCAAGTGGTGCTCCACTTGTTTTGGGATTGCATCTAAGGCACTGATCGTTTATTTTCTATTAATTTGTGTTCCCTCCAATTGTTGTTTGCAGGCAAATGATATTTCTTGAGATCTTCCAATACACCATTGTTACTACTTTTTCAATACATTTTTTCCTAGTCATTCTATGGGAACTTCTTGCAGCAGCTATCTAGGTGGTCTTCTATTTCTTAGCTTCTGTGAGGAGGTAGCACTTGCTATCTGTTGCTGTCTTCTCAGTTCTGGCTTTTGTTCTTAAGACTTGATTTTGTGCAGCCCGTCTGTCTTTTTTTTCCAACTTTCCTGCTTTTAGTCAATACCAGATCTTGTTGTTATTTCCCATCTATATTATGCAGCTAAAGCCAGTATATATAATGCTAATTTTTGTTATGTTTCCCCAAATAGTATAACTTTCAGAAGGCCAACAATGAGGCTACCAGCTTAATTTCCAACAGGATATAGTTCATAATTTGGTGGCTGTAACAACACATTTTAACCACCAGCATCTCTTCATCTTAAACATTAAAGTTCTTGATGGAGCAACCACAATTCTATTGAAGAAGCTAGTTCTGAATATACCTCAGTCCCACACCATATAGGGCTCTGTGTAGATCAATATCAACATTCATACCCAGGAAATTTATTGGTGACCAATACAGGGACGGTAAAACAGGTATTATATAAAAGTCATGTCTTTAATTTGGTAACTTACAGATCAGTGCACTTGGTATCCAACAGAGTTACCAAGGGAGGCTTAACCACATGTAAAGAACATTGCAGTAATCCAATCAGATAATGATAGCAATAGCACTTAGCACTTAGCCTTACATACTGGTCCAGAGTGCTTTACAGTACCCTCCAAGTGGTTTACAGAGTCAGCATATTGCCCACACAATCTGGGTCCTCATTTTACCGACCTTGGAAGGATGGAAGGTTGAATCAATCTCAAGCTCACCAGGTTCGAATTCCAGATTGTGGGCAGAGTTAGCATGCAATACTGCATTCTAACCACTCCACCACCCTTTCCCATTGATCAGTTCTCTCCTCTCAGGCAGGGATAGAACCAATGAAGCCCAGGACCCTAATACCCAGCCCTTGCAGGTGACCTTGGATTTGTCAGTTTCTCTTCTCGGGTTATAAAGTGCAAGCTTTGAGTCCTTGGTAGCTACCTGGTAGACCAGACCAAGAAATCAATTCCTAAAACTATTTTTATTGAGATTGGCTCCAAAAACAGAACCTTGCAAGTCTGACTATGCTAAACTTCCTCCTCCTTTGTATACTTCACTGAATTAGGGAGGTGTTTGCCTGATCCATTACCAATGTTATCTGGACTTTAACAAATGCTGCAGCCCCTTTTGCGTACACAATAGCTTCTGCATATCTCTATCAAGATCAATTTACTTACTCTCTCTGTTAGCACAATCCTACTAATGCTAGCCTCTGAAGCCAATTCCTTCAGATCATACGAGAACATTTTGTGTTGATCATAATGCAATTTTGCACTTATCTTGACCACAACAGCATTTGGCATCAGCGAGACCATCACTGGTTATATGCTGCTATTTAGCCCCAAACTATTCTTAAAACTTAGACAAATGTACGTATTATTTCTTCTAGGACAGGAGACTCTTCATATAGTGCAAATTGTCGAAAAGATCTTTTTAGAAACAGAAAGAAAACTGGCGCTATCATTGACAGCAAGGTAAAAGCCTTTCCTAATACAAAAATGGAATATATGTTTATCACTAGTCAAGAACCTGTATTTGGGCAATATAATTTTAATAAGATTAGTAAAAGTTGCTGTTTCATGTTTCCAGAGTTGCTACATAAAAATTAGCATTTATACTTAAGTAAAAAATACCTTTAAAAATGGACACACTATTCTGTTCCATACATAGTAGAACAGTTTTATTGAAATTGTCATTGATGGGCAGAAATGTTGCCCTCTAGTGGCAGGATTCAAAGCAGTTCTATTCACCTATTCAATCACTGGATCTTCTGTCAAACGTGATCTCTTCACAGGATATCAGCTGAATACATAGAAAGCAGGTGTGTTGTTGGGTAGGTAGATTTATTAATCCATTTGGCCTTACTTGGTATATAACGCTTTGGGGTAGACAGTTCTATAGTCAGATCAACATGTGGCAGTTTTGAGTGTATAGTTAATTTGAGACATTCTAATCAAGCAAGTCTATGAAGATTAGCAGTTATCACTTTAGTTAATAACTTTGTATATGTTTCATGATTTCTCCCTGTTTGCATTTTTGGATTGCAAACAGCTACATTACATTTTGCATATATTTTAAAACTGAATCACAATTATTTTTAAGGGACTTGTAGTTGATACAAATGCAGTGTTGTGTATAAATGTTGACAAAGCTGGCATATATTTGACAGCAATTAATATAACCCTTCAAATTATATTGCTGACTAGTTGAGGAATCAGAAAGCAAAAACCTTGACAGGTTTTCCCCCCCTGAAAAGACAGAATTTTGTATCCACTAAATGTAACAGCTGTTTTAAAGATATAAACAAGGTTAATTTTATTTACAGAACAAAGTAATAACCTTTTTGTAATATTCTCTATTATTTTCCAAAGAATGTTTGGACTGAAAATCGCTGCTGGGGGAAGGAAAGCCATAAAATTACTGATCAGAATAGGATGTGCAAGTGTGATATTTATTTATACTAGTACAATAAAAAGCACAGTTTTATGGTTTTGTAGTTTTGTTGTTTTGAGCTGTGCAGAGTTGTCATATAAAATGGGTGACTGTACAAATCTTTTAACTGTTTCCAGTCTTCCAAATTACAGCATAAAAGATAATTCTAACAAAAATAATGGCCTTAGATAGGTAATCTGTACTCTTTACAGGTTGTTGATCTATGGCTTCCACTATATTTTAGCATTAACAATGCTAGCTAGAACTGCTGGAAGATGAAATTTGGAAACATTTGGTGGTCCACAGGTTGTTGGCCCTAAAGCATTTTAGTATTTTTTTTAAAAAAAAATCTAATTTGGAGAAAAGATTTTAAGAACTCTTTATCTTAGATGTTCTCAGAGTGATGTATACCAACCACCTTTCTTTAAGGACTCAGAGAGAGATATGGATATTACATTATGTCATCCCTGTGTGAATTGAGTTTTACATGACTTCCACCCCTAACACAATGCATATTTTCACACAATGTGTATTCTGTGTAGAGTTGTCAACTACATTGACCACCAGGAGGTACTACCAATATGTGACTGGTTTCATACTATTGTGGAATTTTGAGATATAGGTAGACAAGAGGTTCTATCTATAGAATTCAAGCTCTGTACCAGGAACTGAAGACTCTTTGTGTGAGACTACACTAGATAGGACTGCAAACTTGCTTTACAATAAACAGATTTAGATCAGCCTATTTGTCTGTACTAATTCCATTTCCAATTGAGGCAAGTTGCAAGAACTAAATTACTATATCTGTCCTTACAGTTGTTTTCATTACTTAAGAAAATCTAAAACAGGCCAATGCTTGAAATGATCCTAGTTTTGTTGTTGTTGTTTTTTGCTTTTTAGTTGAACTGCACTATAATTCTAGCCAACCTTAAAAAAACTAAGACTTCCTGCCAGGCTTTCTGGTCTCCTGTTTGTGGCACCGATGCAAAGACATACAGCAATAAATGTTTCCTGTGCTTAGCAACTGTGTGAGTATAAACATGATTTCCTGCTTCACTGTAAAGATAATTTGACTCATGTATGTCTTTATTGTCGAGTATTAATTGTGTTTACACCATAGCAAACTATCTAATATTTGATTGGTGATTTGCTATGGCAAACGGAAAAGCCTCAATTAAAATGAAAATAATGCAGGATAAATGTGATGCGCTTACAAATACTATCTTGATCATTATTCTTTTGGAGACTTCAGACTTGTTTAATGGCTGGCTAAGATAGAACATGTCTCATAATGAGGGAATGAGGAAGTGTAAGTGGGTTTATTTTGAAGCAGAGAATTGAAAATAATCTAGATCAGGGGTGTCAAATTGCCGGCCCGCGGGCCGAATGCATCGCAACAAAACTGTGCCCACCCCATTGCCAGCAATGGGGAAAAAGCTCCGATACATTGCGGGATGTCATGTGATGTCGCGAGTTTGACATGTCTGATCTAGATGATCTAGAAAATTCTAAATTTAGTAGTGTTGACAAGAAACAATGTCTGTAGAAATGTAGAGACCACCTCACTTCACGTGAGCATCAGGAACAAATTCTAAAATTTTGATGCAAATTACCAAGCATCCATAATGATGTTGACTTGATTAATTGTATCATCCATGGGATGATGAATAATGATAGACAATCTAAAAAGTCTGTGTGCCAAATCTTTAAATGCTGGGTGAATTTATCTGGATTTTTGCAGCACACAAGTGTGCTTCAAATGTAGAGACTACACAGAGGTGGGAGTGCCCTTGTTTTAGCCTAAGCTTTCCAGCAATATTTCCCATGAATAAATCCTAATTTGCTGAAAACCTTAAAGATATATTAGGGATTGGGAACTAAACAATGTTTGAGATATCCTGTGTCATTTTAGTGTTCTTACTATTAAAATTTTAGTTACTGTGTTTTGATTAGAATATACTAGCTGAGAAGCATAATTTAAAAAGACTAATGAAATAATATAACTTAAAGCAAATAAAAATAAATTTGTCAATATTAAATTGTGTGTTTGATCTTGCCCTAACATAGCCATGCAAGTCAGAAAGCAGCAGTATAGGACCTGCAGGTACTACAATGGTCATCTTCCTTCCCAGATATGCTTGTTGCTCTCTCAGATAATTTAACATTATTTTAAATATAAAAATAGCTAAATGTGATACAAGATGCTTGTTTTCTCAAGAACTATAAGCATTCTAGCATGGAAGCTTCCAAAATTTGATGATCTTACAAACCTGGAACAATTTGGAGAGGAAGAATCCATTTTGTCATGCTAGATTGTGCACAACAGCCAAGGTCTGTAATGGTTACTAAGCCATATATTAAATTCAACAGGGTGTAATTATCCCAATTCGCAAATGCTGTGATTTAGGTATTTTTTTCACTTGTAAACTGACATTTTTTGTGTCTTCTGTAATTGTAATTGTGTCTGTGAGTTTTGTTTGTTCTGTAATATAACCTAACCATAGGCTTTTTGACTGATCATTACAATAATTAGCTGGGATAATCAAAACATGTAATAACACTTTTTATGTTGTTTACAGGAATGCCGAATATATCCCCACAATAAAGCATGAAGGCAAATGTACAGAAGTCATTCACGAAACAGTAAGGCTGTATTTTTTAATGGTGGTGCCAAGACTAGGAATATAATCCTGGGCATGCTTGCTTGGAATCTAAAAGAAAATGCTTAGTTTAGTGGAGTTTATTTCCAAAAAATATTGCAACAGATTGTCATGTTAAGTATGTAAATATAAATATAACTAAGGAGAAATTTCCTGACAGTTAGAACAATTAATCAGTGAAACAACCTACCTCCAGAAGCTGTGAATGCTCCAACACTGGAAATTTTTAAGAAGAGACTGGACAGCCATTTGTCTGAAATGGTATAGGGTTTCTGCCTGAGAAGGGGGTTGGACTAGATGACCTTGAAGGTCCCTTCCAACTACTTCTTCTTCTTCTTCTTCTTCTTCTTCTTATTATTATTATTATTATTATTATTATTAAAATGTTATAAGTTTCAGAGATGAATATAAAGAGAGGGACATAACAGAGAAATTGATATCAAACTCATCTTTGAAGATTTATAGAATGAACTAGAGAACTCTAATTGAAAAGCTTAATTACCTGTATGATTCTTCTGCAAATACCCTTGTGCAACTGAGCAGAGAGAAATCCTAGCGTTTAACCTGATTTCTAAATTATCATTGAGACAGTTCTTGTTTGAATGTTTTGCTCTCGGCTGTCCTGGAATTAGAGAGTATTTATGAAACAAGTAGCCCTCGTTTTCAAATATGAACACTAAAGGAAACATTAATTTCAATTAAAGTGATCTGCTGTGATAGTAAGAATAGATGTAAAAAGATAAATGTTCAAGCGTCATTTCAACTTCAGATAATATCTACCTATGGTTATCATTCAGAAATCTTAAATAAGAAGAAATTGGGGGGTTGGGAGTTGGGGGGGTTAATGCTGAATTCAGCTCATATTAAGAGTAAGGTCACTTCCATGGTGGCATACCTTTTTACTGGTGGAATGAAATGGAACAACTGCCAAAGACTTGTTGCATTTTATTTTCCAAATTTGCAATATAAGTTTAATGTGGGAAGACACAGGAAAGAATCAAGTCTAATTGGATTCTGCAAGTACCCATACTAGTAATTTTCTTTAGGTTGATTGCAGCAAGTATCCCCAAACCAGAGGACAAGTCCTTTGCAAACCAAGGCCTCCAGAAGTTTGTGGCACTGATGGTGTGACATATAAGAATGGATGTGTACTCTGCAATCAAATTCTGTGAGTATATGCTTATACATCGCCTCTCCACAGTTTGCCTTATCTGTAATCAACTTAGACAATTTTGTCTAGCTAAAAGACAAAAGACAAAAGTATTTGTCTTTGGTTTTTGCAAATTGAAACAAATGATCTCTGAAGAAATAATTGTTTGTTTGTTTGTTTCTCAACTGCTTCTCAACTGTTATGCTAAATTGTGCCAAATTACCCCTCCCTTCCCATCAAAAACAACCAGGAAGCATATAAGCGAATTACTGAAATTTTATCAGACTACTTTGTCTGATAAAGAGCCTCTTGTTGTGGGTGAAGAAGGAGAGTGCAAAACCTGGGTTGAAACTTAACATTAAGAAAACCAAGATCATGACATCCAGCCCTCTCAATTCCTGGCAAATAGATGAGGAAGAAATGGAGGTAGTGACAGATTTTATTTTCCTGGGCTCCAAGATCACTGCAGATGGGGACTGTAGCCAAGAAATTAAAAGACGCTTGCTCCTGGGGAGGAAAGCAATGGCAAATCTAGACAGCACACTAAAAAGCAGAGACATCACCCTGTCAACAAAAGTGCGTATAGTAAAGGCTATGGTCTTCCCAGTTGCAATGTATGGCAGTGAAAACTGGACCATAAAAAAGGCTGAGCGCCAAAGAATTGAGGCCTTTGTACTATGGTGCTGGAGAAGACTCCTGCGAGTCCCTTGGACTGCAAGGCGATCAAACCGGTCAGTCCTAGAGGAGATCAACCCTGACTGCTCTTTAGAAGGCCAGATCTTGAAGCTAAAACTCAAATACTTTGGCCACCTAATGAGAAGGAAGGACTCACTGGAGAAGAGCCTAATGCTGGGAAAGATTGAGGGCAATAGAAGAAGGGGACGACAGAGAATGAGGTGGCTGGATGGAGTCACTGAAGCAGTAGGCGTGAGCTTAAATGGACTCCAGAAGATGGTAGAGGACAGGAAGGCCTGGAGGAATGTTGTCCATAGGGTCGGACACGACTTCG
>JAKJMR010000369.1:314024-343671 GCA_024449315.1 Daboia siamensis | reverse complement strand
GGCTGCAGGGGTCGGGGACCCCTGACCCATCAGTGGGGGCAAAGATGTTTCTTTGCTCCCATCTGATGACCTTTTTGGGAACTGCCATGGCTGGCACAAAAACATCTAACAACTCCTTCCGTGAGATGTAAAAGTAACAGTCATAGGATTAAGGCGAACGCCGCAGCAGGCCCAATTGGTGCAGGAATTCCAAGGCAAATTGTTATCAGGGCCTAGTATAGCTTTGATATAGTCAGTAGTATAGGGAGCAGTCCACCAAATCTTTCCGGTTGACACACCTTGCCAGGACTTGCAGTACCAATCAGAGATGGTTCCACATTTATCTAGGTGGGAGAGATCAGTAAGATGTCCTGGGCAGATATACAGGCCTGGACTAGTGTTCCAGACTTCCCGAGGGGAAGGATCACATTTTGTTTTATGTTTAAATCCATGGACGCCGATTAGCATTTCAGCAAAGTCAAAGTAAAGTGCAGGAAACCAGGGCCACAGAGTTCGATTAGAGATGGAATAAAGGATGTTTCCTTGGAAGTCCAAAATAGTCCAAGTATAATTTGCGGGACGATGCAGGTTCTGCTGTGTGCCGGAATAGGAGCGCCGCAAGCGGAGAACTGCAGGGGTAGAAACATGGGAAAAAGGTAAGGAGAGAAGGGAAACTTTCATATCAAAAGATCTTTCTTGCTTTGAGAAAAACAGGGAACATACATAAGTGCCGTAGTCTTCAGATGAAATGTTAAAAATTAACAGAGAAGTGGAACAGGGAGAGGATATAATGTAAGTATTGTTAGAGGGATGGATTGGATATCCATTCTTTAGCCATGTCCACTGAGCTGGATGCAGCAAGGGATGGCGTTGTCTGCAGACAAGTTCCGCACGACCTCCAAGAGGGGTTTGCAGGATCAGGAGGATAGGATCAGGAGGATCTTCATCTTTCTTTTTCGGTTGATTGAGATGACAGGGGTGGACACAGCGAGCCGGAACACACAAAACTCGATCAGGCAATTGAACTGCTGCGTAGCCTTTTCCCCAGGTGATCAATTGAGCGGGACCTTTCCAAGCTGGATCCGGAAGATGCCTATAATATACCAGAGGACGAGAAGAGGGGAGGGGAGGAGTGGAAAAATGTCTCGAGGCAGCAGTGGAGGCAGGAGATCCAGTTAGATTAAGAAAATTCAATGAATACAAGCAAACATTTAATACATTTTGCAATGCCGGGAGTATCGGGGGGCTGATGCCTTTTGACCCCAAGTGTCTGTCCAAGGCCTGTTTAAGAGTCAAATTCGCTCTCTCTATAATGGCCTGGCCCTGGCTATTGAAAGGAATGCCGAATTTATGGATTATTGACCAGCGATAGCAAAATTGTGCAAAGGCGGAGCTCGTATAAGCTGGTCCATTGTCAGTTTTTAGAGTTTTTGGACATCCCAACGTTACGAAAGTCCGAATACAATGATTAATAACTTGTTTTGCGGTTTCACCCCTTTGCAAGGTTGCCATGATGAAACCTGAATACGTATCAATGGAAACATGAATGAATTTCCAAGGGGCGAAGGATGGATATTGAGTTACATCCATTTGCCATGTCTCACAAACACTAGTACCCCTGGGGTTGACCCCTTGTGGGATTGCAGATGCCTGTAGACTGCATGTTGGACATTGCTGAATTATGGCAGTGGCTTCTTGATGAGTAATACCAAACTGCTTGACAAGAGCCTTTTTGTTCTGATGAAAATAGTCATGGCTTTCCCCTGCTGTTAAGGTATACAGACAGGAGGACGGGTTGGTTTTACATGCCTCATCTGCCATATGATTTCCTTCTGATAAAAATCCAGGAAGATGTTGATGACTTCTAATATGTGCTACAAACAGCGGATGAGCACGGAGATGTAACAAATCCTGGAGCTGTAAAAAAATTCTCATTAAAGGGACAGGGGTTGAGGGAGAAATGTAAGCATCGTATATACAAGAGACCAGATGTGAAACATACAAACTATCTGTAATAATGTTAAGGGGCTGATCGGGAAACATTGAAAGAGCAAGATTGAAGGCAGACAATTCTGCTTGTTGGGCAGAAGACTGAGCTGAAGTAGTACGAGTCTGCCAATTGTCCTGTCCTTTATCCTGCCATACACAGGCACCTATGGATTTTGAGCCATCTGTGAACACAGTGAGGGCATCTTTGATGGGAGAGGAACTTATAGGAGTTGAAAAAAGAATGGGAACAGTTTTTAAAATTTGTAATCGAGGATCTGGAAGAAGATGGCATGAGAGAATACCATTCCAATCCTCCAAGGCATTTTGCAATGCATCTGATGTTTGAAACAAAGATTCCCATTGACTTAATTTAAAAGGTACATACAGAGTACTGAATTCTATACCCATAAGAGCCCTTGTACGTCTCCTCCCTTTATCCAAGAGAAGAGCCATTTGTAAGGCTTTGGTGGTAATTGAAGCCTTAGGAGTGTGTGCCAAATGTATCCATTCCAAAATATGCATTTTCTTTCCATCAGTCAATTGGAAAATGAGAGCAGTTAAAAGAGAAGGAGTAGGTAGAATAGCAAACAAGAGACGCTCATTAGGCAAAGCTCTGTTGACCCATCTCTGGGTGAGAGCAGTATTAACTAAGGACAAAGCAGTCTTTTGATCTTGTGTTAGAACAACTGTGTCTGATGGATGTTTAAGGCCTATCAGAGCAGAAAAAAGAGGAGATAGAACATGAGTTGAAATTGACAGATAAGGTCTGGCCCAATTAAGGGTTCCCAGATATTGCTGGAGTTGAACAAGTGTAGTTTTTTCCGGGAGATGTAATGTAGGGAGAACAGGCGTGGCAGCAGATGCCATGAGCTTATGACCCAAATACTGCATAGGATACTGAGTTTGAATTTTGTCAGGAGCAACATGAAGACCAGATTGAGCCAAAATAGTATACAGAAAAGTAAGAGTTTGAGAAACAGTGCCTTTTGGACCATCTGCTGCAATTAAAATATCATCCATGTAATGATAAACCAAAAAGGTAGGATTTGCATCACGATAAGGCTGTAGGGCCTTATCGACATAATATTGGCACATTGTGGGAGAATTTATCATGCCTTGAGGAAAGGCCTTCCATTGATATCTAGTAGTAGGCCTTGAATTGTTAAATTGAGGAATGGTGAATGCAAAAAGAATTCTGTCAGCAGGAGCCAAAGGAATAGAAAAGAAACAATCCTTCAAATCTATTACTACCAAGTCATAATTGTGAGGAATTAAGTTTGGATTTGGAAGGCCACATTGTAGAGGTCCCATGGGCTGAATTATGGCATTAATTTTTCTCAAATCCTGCAGGAGGCAGTATTTCTCATTTTTCTTTTTAATTACAAAGACAGGAGTATTATAAGGGCTAGTTGAGAATTCAAGATGTCCTTCCTGTAGTTGCTGAGCCACTAAGTTCTGCAGGATTATAACCTTTTCCTGTGACATAGGCCATTGATCCACCCACACAGGGATGGAAGATGTCAAAACAAGAGATAAAGGAGGAAAAGACATCGTATGAAATTAAGGGATAGTTAGAGTAGCATGAAGTTGAGACAAAAGATCCCGTCCCCACAAATTAGTATGCAAGGGCAGGATAAAAGGTCGAAGGAAAGCAGTGATAGAGGAGTGAGGGGTAGATGCAGTCAACCAAGATGTGCTAACCTTAGCAGCCTGAGCACCTCCCACACCTTGAACAGTAGAAGCGTCAGAAAGAGGCCAGGAAAGGGCCATTCAGCTGTGTGAATCACTGAAACATCCGCGCCCGTGTCAATAAGACCTGAGAAGGTGCGGCCGTTGAGAAGAATGGAAATTATTGGCTTGGCGTTTTGCACAGGCTGTTGGAGAGCAAAGAGAGAAATATTATCAGGTGGGGGCAAAAGAATAAGAGTAGCAACAACAGTTTCCGCCTTCAGAGAAAAGCAGCGATCACCGATCGCAGCCAAAGAGATGTTCTTTAAGGAGTCTGAATTATGCAAAAAAGGTGCAGCTATAACACCTTCAAGGGTAAGAGAGGAGTTAGGAAACAAAAGAACAGAAACATCTGGAGGGAGCGGAGCAAGAAGAGAGACTTTTAAAGGCATAGTGAAAACAGAACCAGGGTCATCATAAATGAAGTCTTTAGAAAGACGAACAGGAAAAGCAAGAGATGGATTAGTGGAGACAGCTTGTAAATCAGCCTTTGAAGTGGGGCTAGCTGAACGACCCTTAATTAGTTTCCCTGCACAGTTTGAGAAGGACCCTGAGGGCAGGTGCGAGCCCAGTGAAAGCCCTTACGGCAACGCGGGCAAACAGTTTTTGGCTTTGCATTAATAGGTTGGGGGGGAGGACCCCGAGCGCTCCCACGCAGAGCTCCTCCACCGCCGGGCAAGCGACATTGACTCTTGAAATGACCAGGCTTCCCATAATTAAAATAATTGCCATGCTTGACAACAGGAAAAGCTTGAATATTAGAGGCAGGCATGGAAGAAGTTATAGTGGCTGCAAGAGCAGACATTTTATGAGAAGTGGTTCCCACCACACGACAAGCCTGCAAAAACTCAGCAAGAGTAACACCTGGTTTTCCAGTCAAGGGCTGAAGTACTTTTTTACAATCTTCATTAGCATTTTCAAAAGCCAATTTTATCAAAAGCTCCTCGCGAGCAGCCTGATTTTGAATTTGTCTTTCCAGCGCTGTTTGGAGCCGGTTTATAATGGTAGTATAAGGCTCAGAAGGTTCTTGAATAACCTTCAAAAATGTTTGAGAGGCTCGGCCATCTGCATCATCCACCTGCTTCAACGCTCCCATGGCACAAAGGCGGATGATCGCAAAAGCACGGCGCGGGCAATTTTGCTGCTGGACCAAGGTTGTGAAATTTCCAGTTCCTTTTATATGATGAGCCAAGACTGCTTGAGGCAAGCCTCGCATGATCTCAGCATCTGCCAATTTATTATATTCAGAAGACCAGATGACAAATTGAGCAGGTGTTAATAACATGGAAAATAAAGACTTCCAATCATACAATAACATTACAATATTTGTATCCATCAGAGAATCAAGCAATCCCATTACATACGGAGAGTGAATGCCGTAGGAAGTAACAGCTTCTTTTAAATTTTTAAGCACCCGCACGTTGATGTTCTCATGTACCGGCCGTCCTCCTCCCGCTGGATTAAGGGTTAGAGGGTAAGCCGATGTCGGGGGTTCAGTTCTTAGAGAAAGAGAGGAAGAAACAACCAAGGCAGAAAAGGTTCCTGCAGTCGTGTCTGTATCCTCCGGCGGAGGGGGAGACGCTGCAGGAGCAGAAAGAGCTGTGTCTGCAGGGGAAGCAGAGGCAGCTACAGAGACAGTAGGAGACTCATACGGAGGTGGAGACCTTTGGCAGGGATTCCTCCATAATAAAAGAGAGCGGAGCAGCCGAGTCAGTAGAAGGAGAGTTAGGATAGAGGGTGCAAAGAGCAGCCATAATGGCCCGCCAAGTCACTAGGATATCAGGCGGAGCTCGAGGGTGTTCATGGAGGAATTTTCTCAAGCGCGTCCAGGTAGCCTTCTTAAGGGTATCTTCCTCCGGGTAGGCAGGACACTTCTCATGAACATAGGACAGAAAAGAGGTAAGATATTTCTTAGAAAGAGGATAGACAGTGGTGCCATTAACCTTTTGCAAACAATTAGCCTTCTTCACCAGAAAATAGAGCTCATCCCTATGCATTGACGAGACTCTCGAGTTCGAGGAGCCCATTACTTACGTGTGCACGTGTCGCGTCCGGACGGGTAAGCAATGAGGGTGAAGGTGACGCACCGCTAGACAACGATCGCGCCTCTGGACAACTCAACAGGATCGGACGAGCCCCCAGATGTCGCAGCGAGTCTGCAACATGTACTCGTTGTCCGAGGTTCCCTGTTGATGTTGTCCTGGGTTCCCGCAGGAACGAGTCTCAGCCCTCGCTGAGAAAATTTAGGGGGTCCTCGCAAGGACGAAAGAAGTCGAATAAAAAACACCACATCAGAAGTTTCTCAAGATGAGAGAGCACGAAGTGCCCTGGGTGATGTTGTGTCCCCCGAACAGATCGCAACAGTCTCTTTTATTAAGCAGTTTTAGCAGGGAGGGGTAACTACAGCAAGGAAGGAGATAGCATATAGAAAGTTACCAGACAGCGTGAGTCAGAGCATACGTGTTAGCAAAACACCACCTGATTTACAGGAAATCATACACTTCAGCAGAATAGAAACCTAACTCAGGGAAAGCGAAACTTAACTTGAGGAGCAATGCAATTGGGTACTATAAATCATGTCTGTCGGGTACCAGACACCATGCAGCACGGAAAAAGGTCAAGTCAAGTTCTCACGGCTGTGAGGCCTAAGAAAACCTGAACCAATGATATATCCATAGTCATGCCGGCCACATGACCATGGAGACGTCCTCGGACAAGCGCTGGCTCTTCGGCTTTGAAACGGAGATGAGCACCGGCCCCTAGAGTCGGAAACGACTACCACACATGTGCGGGGGAACCTTTACCTTTACCTTTAATACTTTAAAATAAGGGAAAATAGTACAAACTTGGTTTCAGTATGGCCAGATACAAGCTAGATGGAAAGAAGATCAGAAGATTGGCATTTCAACAACAGATGAAAATCTGGTAAAACAAATTAGAGATCAAAGTCAAGCACATATAAGAAGGATATATAATGCTTGATCAATTTTTATATTATATTTAAATGCTGTACTCTATTAAATGTGAAAGAGCCTGTGATGTCATACAAAAGAAACCTTTACCATTTCTAAAAATATTGGGATGTGCAGTATAGAAGACCTGGATGCCATTCAGTCCAAGAAAAATATGTGCTTTTCTAGAGTAAATGCATGCCTACCAATAAAAATATTCCAATCTAAATCAGGAGATGTAGTTTTTTCAACTTAACACATAAAGAACTCATCTAGGATGCCACTTAATCAATAGAGCTGTAAATGATGAAAATTAAGAAATGTAAATGGTGAAAAGTAGGAAAAAAGTAAGAATTGTCTTAGATTATATCTTCAGTATTCTTGCTTTTTTGGGGAGTTTTGAACAGGTTCAACTTGTTTTTGAAAATAGGCCGATATCCTCTTAAGCGCTCTTTTAAAAAGCCCTGTAATTCAGTCACTGATCTGTTTATTTGAGAACTGACCCTGGGACAGAAAAAATAAACAATGACAATATGTTTGGTGTTAAGATGAACAACATCAGACCTGCTCAGTTTAGTTTTTAAAACCTCAGCAATCCTATTGCTATAACCTTGCATTTTAGTGGACTTTAGTTTGGGCTTTGAAAGGAAGGGGAAGTGCCTCTTGTTTGCACAGCTGAAAACAAGATGAAAAAACCACAGGCCCCTCTCACATGCCATTAGACCATAAAGTCCATGGAATACTGCACTCAACAATAAACACTCCATTCCTGGAAACTTTTCTCAGTGCATGAATGAAAGGCACAACAATTTCAAAGTAAAATGGATAAAAGAATTGGGATTTCACTGTATCATATACAACGATGCATTATACCATAATATTCCTGGAAAGATATAATTGAGAGAATGAAAATGAAGCTTGAGTCACTGTAAGATGATGCCCATTTAAAGTAAAGTGACTGACCCTCTAATCTGCAAAATCACAAAGCCTTCTTGGAATGATTCATCATCAAAGCCTCAAGCATCTAGCAACATAATTTTGAATACTTAGAAAACTCCTGCAAGGAAGTACCTGAAATCTGTGCACATTTGTAATGCTGTGTTATGAGAATTTCCCTGGGTTGTTTTCTTCCAATTTGGGAAAAGAGACCATTAGCAATCTCTCTGGAGAAACGTAAGCGTACCTGGAGAAAGGCAGTCAATCAAGATGTGGAGGCTAGCTGTTTGGGAAGGAGGTCTCTCTCTCTCCCTCCCCCCCCTTCTCTCTCATTGTAAAAATAATACAAGATTTATTTTGGGGGGCAGTTGACAACAGACTGGCACATCAGCAAGATTTTTATACATTCCTTTCTAATCTTAAAATTTCTTTATATGTGGTCTCATCATGTTTAAATCCAACATTTATATTTTCTATTGCATGTTAGGTATTGCCCAAATTGGTATCTTATAATTTAACTTATGTCTGTATTTTTTCCATACTCGCAAAAGAGCATACCTTAGTATATGTATCTTGAACACATTATCCACCTTCTTATCATACAATAAATATGGATGCCACCCAAATAACAAATCATAACCCTCAAGATTTAATAATCTCCCTTGTGTTAAATTGAACCAATCACTTATTGATGACAAAGCAGCAGCCTCATAATATAATTTAAGATTGGGCATTTTAAGACCATCTCTTTCACGTGTATTTTGCATTATCTTAAATTTAACTCGTGGTTTTTTCCCTGCCCAAACAAATTTATTAATACCTTTCTGCCACTCCTCCAAATTTAAATATACTTTTTAGGTATAGGTATCATTTGAAACAAAAATAAAAATTTTGGCAAGACATTCCTTTTTACTGCTGCAATTCTTCCCAATAAGGATAGTTGTAATTTTTTCCAACTATCTAGCTCTTTTTGTGTTTTTGACCATAACAATTCATAATTATTCTTATATAATTTCACATTTGAAGCTGAAAGATAAACCCCAAGATACCGTATTTTCCGGCGTATAAGACGACTGGGCGTATAAGACGACCCCCTACATTTCCTGTTAAATTATAGGGTTTGGGCTATACTCGCTGTATAAGACTACCCCTCTTCCAACGCACATCAAATAAAAATTAAAAAACATCAGATTTGATTTTAATATGGTAATTTTAATTCAATTGCTTATGACATGCAGGTACTTAGTAGGAAAACTGTCACTTATAAACATAAGGCTGTTTGTCATCAAACATGTAAACATAAAACAGTGCAAGTGGATTAAACATAATAATAATAATAATAATAATAATAATAATAATAATAATAATAATAATAATAATAATAATAATAATAATAAGAAGAAGAAGAAGAAGAAGTTGGAAGGGACCTTGGAGGTCATCTAGTCCAACCCCCTGCTCAGGCAGGAAACCCTATACCATTTCAAATGGCTGTCCAGTCTCTTCTTAAAACCTTCCAGTGTTGGAGCATTCACCAATTCTGGAGGCAGGTTGTTCCACTGGTTAATTGTTCTAACTGTCAGGAAGTTTCTCCTTAGTTCTAGGTTGTTTCTCTCTTTGGTTAGTTTCCATCCACTGCTTCTTGTCCTGCTTTCAGGTGCTTTGGAGAATAGCTTGGCTCCCTCTTCTTTGTGGCAGTCCCTGAGATATTGGTTCACTGCTATCATGTCACCCCTCACCCTTCTCTACACATACCCAATTCCAGCAACCGTTTCCTATTTTCCTAATTCACTTTTCCTAATTCACTCTAAAGCTTTCCCTGTGCAGAGCCTTAAGTAACACCAGCTGTCTGCAATTAGTGCAGGTTCTCATCCCACCAGGCTCAAGGTTGAGTCAGCCTTCCATCCTTCCCAGGTAGGTAAAATGAGGACTCAGATTGTTGGGAGCAATAAGCTGACTTTGTAATAATGCTGCTTGTGGGGGTGGGTGGGGGGTGAAAGCTCTAATAAGCAGGCATATACATAGAATGAAGGCTATTGCTAAGCACATTGATTTGTGCTTTAAATTGTAAGCTGCCCTGAGTCTTCGGAGAAGGGCGGGATATAAATGGGATTAAAAAAAAAAAAAAGACCAAATGGGAGATCCGCTCCAGGTTTTCCAGCCAGCCCGCCCAGTTCCTGAGTCAAATGTGTCCTTAGAGCTAAGCAGCTGCTCCGGCATTCCCCACCTGCCTTTCAAGTTGCTCTTGCATTCCCCACCTGCCTACAGCTGCTCTTCAACTTTAGAAGGAAAGACGCCCAGACCCCAGCCTGTAAAAAATCACAGACTGCAGCTTCTACTCCAATTGGTCCCGCTTTCCCTGCGCAGACTAAATGGAAGATCCACTCCAGGTTTTCCAGCCAGCCCTGTCCCTAAAGTTTCAGCACCCGGCGTATAAGACGACCCCTGACTTTTGAGAAGATTTTCATGGGTTAAAAAGTCGTCTTATACGCCGGAATCTACGGTATTTAGTCTTTTTAACTATTTCAAATCCCGTTAACTCTTCTAAAACAACCTTTTGTTCTATAGTCATATTTTTAGACAATATTTTAGTTTTTTGTATATATATCTTAAATCCAGAAACTTTCCCATATGACGTTATTATCTCCATCAACTCTACAACTGAGTAAGTCGGTTGACTTACTGTAATAACCAGGTCATCCGCAAAAGCTCTCAGTCTATAATCCTGATCTCTTATTTTAATTCCCTTAATTATATTTGAATCTTGTATTTTAATCAATAATATTTCCAGTGTTAAAACAAACAGCAAAGGTGCAACAGACACCCCTGTCTTGTACCCTTTTCAATATTACATGTTTCTGTCAAACTACTATTAACTATTATTCGAGCTGTTTGCTTCTGATATATTGCTCTAATAGGTTGTAAAAAATTTTCCCCAAATTCCATTTTCTCCAGTGCTTTAACTAAAAATTGCCAATCCAATTGATCAAAGGCTTTTTCAGCATCCAAAAAGATCAGCGCTGCAGAGACCTGGTTATTTCTATCCAAAAATTCCAATAAGTCTACAATATGTCTCACATTATTCTTCATTTGTCTACCACTTATGAATCCAGTTTGATCACTATGAATCACTTGCTGCATTACCTTCATTAATCTATTTGCTAAAATTTTTGTAAATATCTTATAATCAGTATTTAAAAGCGATATTGGTCTATAATTTTTGGCTTGGGTAGTATCTTCATCTTCCTTCGGAATCAACAAAATAAAAGCTGTTTTCCATGATGGAGGCACTTCTCCTCCCAATTGAATTGTCCTAAACAATTCTCTTAAAGGTTCCACCATTTCTGACTGTAAATTTTTATAGAAGACGGCAGTCAAACTGTCTGTTCCTGGTGCTTTACCCACTTTTAATTGCTTAATTGCTAAAATAATTTCTTCATCATTTATCAATTGATTCATCCCTTCCCTTTGTTCTTGTGTAAGAACAGAAATATTAACTTCCTGCAAATATCTATCTATATCTATATCTTGAATCTTATCTCTAACATACAACTTAGAATAAAAATCAACAAAAGCCTTTTTAATAAGATTCTGCTGATGCACCACTTTACCCTTGTACTCTATTCTATCTATATTATGTGCCCTTTGTTTCTTCCTTAACAAGTAGGCTAACCACCTACCTGGCTTATTGGCATTACAAAAGGTGTTGTGTTTAACATACCGTAAATTAGTTGCCACTTGATCTGCCATCAACATATCAAACTGGCCTCTTAGTAAAGTAATTACCTCTTTGATCTTCCCATCAGATGGATTCAAAATTAAAGCCTTTTCTTTTCTCTTAATTTCCTCCTCTAATTCTTTTCACCTAAATTCCAATTTGCGTCTATGTTTATTATTCAAATATATTAACACTCCTCTCATATAAGCTTTACTTGCATCCCAAACCATCTCAATAGAAGTACCCTTATACATATTTATTTTAAAAAATTCTTTCATCTGTTTTTTACACTCTTCCACATTTTCTTGATATCTAAACAAATTTTCATTTAGTCGCCAAGACCATCTATCTCCATTGTCTTTTTCTATTTCCAACCATACTGGACTATGATCAGATATAGTTCTTGGACATATCTTAATCTTCTTAATCCTAGAAAAGAAATCATTGGTAATTAATACAAAATCAATCCTCGATAGATATTGATACCTATCAGAGAAAAAGGTAAAATCTTTTTCTTGCAAGTTTCTTTCTCTCCAAACATCTCTCAATTCCAAGTCATCCTTCATCTCAAAAAATGATTTAGGTAATCTAGCATGACTTGGCATACTTCGAAAAACGCCTTTTTTGTCCAATTGTACATCCAAAATGCCATTCCAGTCTCCCATAAAAATATAAGATTTGTAATCCCACTGAATAATCTTGCTATGTAATAGTTTATAAAATTCTCCTTGCTGTTGATTAGGAGCATATAATCCAACCAAAAGTATTTTCTTGCCTTCTATTAATAGTTCAGTTATAACATATCTTCCTTGTTTATCTGTTTCAATTAAACTAGCTGTTAAAATATTCTTGACGTAAATAACAACTCCATTTTTCTTGTCAATAAACTGTGTACCCAGCCTAGAGTTTATCAAATACTTTTGATTCCCTGCTCGAATATGCGTTTCCTGTAAGCAAATAACATCATTTTTAAATTGTTTTAGATATTGAAATACTTTCTTTCTCTTCTACGGGGAATTTAATCCATTAACATTCCAAGTTAGAAGCTTTGTCGCCATCTTTTGCGACCTGAACCTTTTGGTGCGCCTCTTCCAGAATCACCTTCACTCTCTTCAGTTTCGCTTCTCCCACTGCTTCACTATAAGTAGATTTTTGAGATGTAATTATGGCTTTCTGTTGTTCTTGCTCTTGTCTCATTCGTCTAGTTGCAGCCCATGTCACTCTTGGATCTCTAACCTCTTCCATTGGTACCGAAATCTGGTCCACTCCTGTAGTTTGCTGGGATTCTCTATCCTTCAGCTGAATAACTCCTTCAGCTCCTTGTATACTCCCCCTTCGTGGCTGACACTCTCCTTCATCATTCCTTCTTTTAAATTCTGAAAATGGTGGGAGTCTGCCTTCAAAATATTAGCATAGAAATCTCGTGCCTGCAAAACTGTGTTAGGACGATATCTCGTGCCTGCGTGCATCACCACCATGCCTACTGGAATCTCTAAACTGGATATCCCGTTTCCTTAATTCTGCCAGAAAAGCAAATTTTTTTCTTTTCCTTAAAATTCTTGGAGGAATCTCTTTCAGAATTAAAACTTCTTGCTCTGTAACTGTAAATCTATTATTATAGAAGGCTTGAATGACCTCATTTCTAATTGCTCTCTTTGTAAAATAAACCACCACATCTCTAGGTAGCTTTCTTTGTCTTGCAATCCAAGAGTTAACACGAAATATTTTATCTATATCCACCATAATATCTTCTGCTGAATGCCCCAAAACTTGTTCAAGAGCCTGTGCCAATATTTCAAATTTTCCTT
This sequence comes from Daboia siamensis, assembly GCA_024449315.1. Taxonomy (NCBI): domain Eukaryota; kingdom Metazoa; phylum Chordata; class Lepidosauria; order Squamata; family Viperidae; genus Daboia; species Daboia siamensis. The sequence continues at coordinate 330,565 of JAKJMR010000369.1, read as the reverse complement.
AGGATCTTCTTTCAAACCTCTAATTCTCACAGCAAACTCCATTTTGAGATACTGTATCATTATCACATCATCATCAATCTTTTCCATCACAGTTTCAGCATCCAGCATTTTAGCATCTAGTCTCATGTTATTTTGACTAAGCTCTTCCACTCGGTTATCCAGATGTTCAATACACACTGCCAATCCTTGAAATGCAACCAAGATGTCTGCTCTTATCTCAGTATTCTTCTCCTCAATCAGTGCAGCTCTTTCTTGGGATTGTATTTTTAAAGCATCCTGCAAGTCTTTTATTGTTAAAGCTGGTGCAGGTGCGGGTGCCGCAGGAGGAGGCATCAAAGCCTGTAATGAAGACTGCTACACTGGCGAGGCACCAGCACTTCTAGGAACTTTAGTTGGTTTGGAAGCCATTTTAACACTGCTTAATTCTATTGCGCACTTTCACTTTCTGCACCGCTTGCAACTTTTTCCACAAAATACTCTGAGTTAAAGTTCAAATACTTGCTATTACAGCATTCTCCTGCACAGCTCTGCCTGCATCCAAGTAATCCACAATTCACTATCAATGGCAGGGATGGTTGCAGCGTCCTGCTCTGCTCCAAAGCCTTGGAGCAGAGGCGTCCCGGAGTCCAGAGCAAACTCAGGCTTTTGGGGGGCTCACATCCTTCAACCACCAGAGTTTAAACTCTGGCAATCTAGGGGAGCTCTACCCCTGCCTAAGCGCTCACCCCCTCCTCTTCTCCCGAGGAGTGGGTTTCTGAGCCACCAAACAGCTGATCGTCGCTGTTTTTGGCGGCTCTACGGAAAACAGCGGGGCTGACGGCTGAAACAACCGCCATCAACAGAGCCTTGCCACCTGGAAGTCCGGCCCCGATAAGGTTTTGATGGTACATTCTGTAATCTGGTGAGAGGGGAGGACATTGCATTCTTTCTTACTAAACACCTCTGCTAAATCACGGTATTCAATTAGGACAAGCTGGATTCCTGGCAGCTTCTCTACAACAGCCTTTAGTGTTTCAGGGTGTTCTTCCTGAGCCTCATTTATGGTATAGTCCTTTGTATCACTGGTGGTGGCAGGGGGAAAAGGACCTATCCCCAATGTTAAATTCCTCACTCCATTGTCGCACCAGGCCAGATCCAAAATTACAGCCTCAGTCATTTTTGGGACCACCACAAAAAGAATAATTTCCCAGTGCTGGCCCATTTCCCATTGCACTGGTTCTGTCAGGTGCATGGCAGGTGCACCACTGATAAGGGATCCATCAGCTTGTTCAAATCTCATGGCTAGGGGTAATGGCCTTGCCTGAATTCCCAGCTTGACCACTGTGGGTAGATTAATTAGGCACCTGGTACAACCTGATTCTATTAACACATTTAAGTCCATTTGGGCTCCGGTTTGGGGTACTTATTATCTTGGCAGGAATGGCAAAAGGTAGGATGGGTTGACTTACCATCGGATTCTCCTCACCTTCCTCATCACTGTCATAGGGCACCAGCATCTGTAATGGCTCTGGCTGGGCTCTTGCCTTGGGCTTGGCAAGAGGGGGTTGTCCAACAGCTAGAGCCTGTCTGCCCAGTTTGTATTTTCCCTTCCTTCTCAGGGGCTTTTCGTGGCTTAGCAGTGGCAGCCAGTGTGCTTCTGGCCTGAGGGCTGGGTACTGGGCACTCCACATCATGCTGGCCCATTTGGCCACATTGGTAGCATTTGATTGGAGCTCTAACTGGTACCTGGGGGGCGCTGGAAAGAGCTCCCCAAAGCTAGAAATCCCCAAGCAATAGGGATGGAGGGGATTTTTTCCCTGTACCCGTCCCTCCTGAAGTATAAGTGGTGGTTTAAGCTTTGGGGGAAATTAAAACTGACTTATAATAACATTGTGGAGATAAATAGACAGAAGAAGGATATTTTGGGAAAAATTTGCCCTAGAACTTAGCTAGATGCCCAGACACAGTTTATAGTTTAAACTTTTTGATGTCCTTGGAATCTATAGTCCTGGAGATTGTGGCTGGAAAAGAGAAGAATCTTTTTGGATTGTCCTTCTTTACAGGATGGATTACAATTACAAATAAAAATTGTTTTGAAGTCATCTGACTTCCCTGGATTACAAATACAGCTTGACCTGGAATTTTTACAAGCTGTTTTGTGATAGAGTAAATAACAAGAAATTTCTACTAGCAGAACACTTTGGATTATAAATTTTGGTACATTTTTCCTTTTTTCCCTTTTGTTCTTTTTATTATTTATTATTTTTACTATTTATCTCTCCTATTTGTTAGGAGCGTATTGGATTACAAATTCTGATTTACTTGGTGGATTATAAAGTATGATTAAAAGTATGATTCGCTCAGCAGTAAACCAGTGGCTTGGTTACCATGGCAATTAATTGTTTTATTACTTTATTGCTGTCTTTTGGCCAGCCAGGGGCCCCACCAGTTTTGCTGAGCTGTTCTGAGTAGCGTGCAGACAATTCTTTTTTTTTTATTAAAAAGTTTTACAGATACATTATAAACATAAAACCCCTCCCCCACCCCCACCTAATTTCCCCTCCCTCCCCCTCCCCCCCCCGACTTCCCAGAGCGTAATACAGGGTATTAACCCTAACAATCTTAAACTATAATATGCTAACAAACTATAATAACACTTAAAATCCTATCGCACTTTAACTCTCCTTAAAAGTAACTAAATAATAATAAATCTTATAAATCTAATACTTATTCAAATGCTAAATGAAACTCTTTGGTCCCATATTTATTCTGAATGTAATCAATCCATCTTCTCCATTCCAAGATATATCTTTGTTGAATGGTCTTTCAAATATGCTGAAATTTTTGCCGTTTCTGCCACGTTCGAAACTTTTAAAGTCCATTCTTCTATAGTAGGCAGTTCCTCCTTCTTCCAGTATTGCGAAACCAGAAGTCTTGTTGGTATTAAATTCAACATCAATTTAGTTTCTATAACAGTACAGTCTATAGTAATACCCAGCAAAAATAATTGTGGAGAAAACTTTATCATTTTCTTAAATATCTTCTGCATATTCCACCAAATTTTAACCCAAAAAGCTTTAACTTTTTTACAAGTCCACCATATATGATAATACGTTGCATCATCACAACCACACCTTCAGCATTTAGGCTGATAATTTGGATACATACATTCTTAGGATCTAAATGCCATCTATAAAACATTTTATAAAAATTCTCTCTTAAATTTTGTGCCTGTGTAAATTTTACATTTCTGACCCATATTGTTTCCCAAGTATCCATCATTATTGGTTCTTGAACATTCTGGGCCCATTTTATCATACAATCTTTAACAAATTCCGTTTCTGAGTCTATTTCTATCAATGCATTCTATATCCTTCTTATATGTGCAGGATTTTGATCTCAAATTTGTTTAACCAAATTTTCATCTACTATGGAAATATCAATTTTCTGATCCTGTTTCCATCTAGCTTGTAACTGCCCATAATGAAACCAAGTTTGTACTATCTTTTCTTCTTTTAAAATATTAAATGGCTTTACTTGCCATACATTACTTTCCAATCTAAGAATTTCTTTATACATAATCACATCATGCTTAAATCCCACATTTATATTTTCTATCGCATGTTTAGGTATTGCCCAAATTGGAATTTTAAAATTCAACTTATAACGATATTTTTTCCAAACTTGCAACAGGGCATATCTTAATATATGTGTCTTAAAAACATTATCCAATTTTTGTCATACAATAAATAAGCATGCCAACCATATAACAAATCATATCCTTCAATATTCAATAATCTCCCTTGTGTTAAATTAAACCAATTACTAATTGATGATAATGCCGCAGCCTCATAATATAATTTAAAATTGGGCATTTTAAGACCACCTCTTTCACGTACATCTTGCATTATCTTAAGTTTAACTCTCGGTCTCTTCCCTGCCCAAATAAATTTATTAATACCTCTCTGCCATTCCTCCAAATTTGAGTCTTTTTAAAGTATAGGTATCATTTGAAACAAGAATAAAAATTTAGGTAAAACATTCATTTTCACAGCTGCAATTCTTCCCCAAAAAGACAATTGTAATTTTTTCCAACTATCTAAATTCTTTTTGTATTTTTGACCATAACAATTCATAATTATTTTTGTATAATTTTGCATTTGAAGCTGAAAGATATACCCCCAAGTATTTGATCTTCTTAACTATTTCAAATCCCGTTAGTTTTCCTAAAACTTCCTTTTGTTCTTTGGTCATATTTTTAACCAATATTTTAGTTTTTTGCCTATTTACCTTAAATCCAGAAAATTGTCCATATTGTAAAATTATTTCCATTAAACCTGTAACCGATTGAGCTGGTTGGCTTAATGTAATTGCCAAGTCATCCGCAAATGCTTTCAATCTATAATCTTGATCTTTAATTTTAATTCCCTTTATTTTGTCTGAATCATGTATTTTGATCAACAATATTTCCAATGTTAAAACAAACAATAATGGTGACAGCGGACAACCCTGTCTTGTACCTTTTTCAATTTTACAAGCTTCTGTTAAACTACCATTAATTATTATTTGAGCTGTTTGTTTTTGATATATTGCCCTAATAGTTTGTAAAAACTTATCACCAAACTCCATCTTCTCCAAAACTTTGAATAAAAATTGCTAATTCAATTGATCAAAGGCCTTTTCAGCACCCAAAAAAAAAACAGCGCTGTGGGGACTTGATTATTTCTTTCCAAAAATTCTAATAAATTTACAATATGTCTCACATTATTTTTCATTTGTCTACCACTTATAAATCCTGTTTGATCACTATGAATCATTTGCTGCATAACCTTCATTAATCTATTTGCTAAAATCTTTGCAAATATTTTATAATCATTATTTAAAAGAGATATAGGCCTATAATTTTTAAGTTGAACAAGATCTTGATCTTCCTTCCGAATCAAAGTTATAAATTCTGTTTTCCACGATGGAGGCACTTCTCCAGATTGAATTATTCTACATAATTCTTTTAAAGGCTCCACCATTTCTGATTGTAAATTTTTATAATAAATAGCTGTTAAACCATCTGTACCGGGTGCCTTACCCACTTTTAATTGTTTAATTGCTAAAATAATTTCTTCAGCATTTATCAATTGATTCATCCCTTCCCGTTGCTCTTGTGTAAGTATTCGGATATTCACATCCTGTAAGTAACTATCCATATCTAAACCTTGCTTTATATCCCTAGCATATAATTTAGAATAAAATTCAACAAAAGCTTTTTTAATAAGATTTTGCTGAAACACCTCTTTACACTTATATTCTATCTTATCAATATTACGTGATCTTTGTTTTTTCCTTAATAAATAAGCTAACCACCTACCCTGCTTATTAGCATTGTTAAAAGTATTATGTTTGGCATATCATAAATTAGTTGCTACTTGATCTGCCATTAACATATCAAACTGTCCTCTTAGCAAGTTAATTACTTCTTTCAACCTCTTATCAGATGGGTTCAAAATAAGAGCTTTCTCTTTCAACTTTATTTCCTCCTCTATTTCTTTACGCTTATATTCCAATCTATGTCTATGCTTATTATTCAAATATATTAGCACTCCTCTCATATAAGCTTTACTTGCATCCCAAACCATTTCAATGGGAGTACCCTTATGCATATTCATAATAAAAAATTCTCGCATATGCTTTTTTAATAAGATTTTGCTGAAATACTTCTTTACCCCTATATTCTATCTTATCTATATGATGAGATCTTTGTTTTTTCCTTAATAAATAAGCTAACCACCTGCCAGGTTTCTTTGCATTATTAAAAATATGATGTTTAGCATATGCTTAAATTAGTTGCCACCTGGTCCACCATTAACATATCAAACTGACTTCTTTACAAATTAATTGATTCTTTTAGCGTCTTATCAGATGGATCCATAGTAAAGGCTTTCTCTTTCCTCTTATTTCCTCCTCTATTTCTTTATGCTTAAATTCCATTCTACATCTATATTTATTATTCAGATATATCAAGACACCTCTCATGTAAGCTTTACTTGCATCCCATACCATTTCAATAGAGGTGCCTTTGTGCATATTCATAATAAAAAATTCTTTCATCTGCTTTTTACATTCGTCCACATTTTCTACATATCTAAATAAATTTTCATTTAATCTCCATGATCTTCTATCACCATTACCCTTATCCAATTCCATCCAAACTGGACTATGGTCCGATAAAGTTCTTGGACATATCTTGATCTTCTTAATCCTAGAAAAAAAATCATTAGTAATCAATATAAAATCAATCCTCGAAAAAGATTGATGTCTGTCAGAAAAAAAAATAAAATCCTTTTCATCCGCATTTCTTTCTCTCCAAATGTCTCTCAATTCCAAATAATCTTTCAAATCAAAAAAAGATCTAGGCAATCTAGCATGATTAGGAGTATTTTAAAAAAATCCTTTCTTATCCTTCTGTGTGTCCATCACATCATTCCAGTCTCCCATTAAAATACAAGACTTGTAGTCCCATTGAATTATTTTGTTATGTAGCAATTTATAAAATTCTTCTTGTTGTTGATTAGGAGCATATATTCCAATTAAAAGTATTTTCTTCCCTTCAATCAAAAGTTCAATAATAATATATCTTTCTTGTATATCTGCTTCTATTAATTTGGCTATCAAACCCTTCTTCACATATATTACTACACCATTTTTCTTCTCTGGAGCAGATGAAATAAATTGTGTACCCAGTCTCAGATTTATCAAATATTTCTGATCAGATACGTGAATATGCGTCTCTTGCAAACATACAACATCATTTTTAAAATGTTTCAAATACTGAAATATTTTCTTCCTCTTTTGTGCTTCACTTGAATCTTGAGTTGTAATAATCAAACATTGATCCTGTTGCCATTGTTGTTGTTGTGCCTTATGTCTAGATGCAGCCCGTGTTATTCTTTGAGTTGAAGTTTCTTCTGCTAAAGCCAAGGGTTGCACAATTTCTGAAGATTGCTGTTTTTCTTGTAACTGTTGCACTCCTTCATCCTTTCCTTCATGTATCTTCTGTAGAAGGCGGTGAACCTGCTTTCAATACATTAGTATAAAAATCTCGTGCCTTCAAAACTGTATTAAGATGATTAAAGAGGTTATAACAATGGATACTTGGGAAAAGATTTGGGTTAGAAATGTAAAATTTACACAGGCCCAAAATTTAAGAGAATTTTTATAAAATGTTTTATAGGTGGCACTTAGACCCTAAAAAATTAGCAAGTATGTATCCGAACTGCCAGCCCAAATGTTGGAGGTGTGGTTGTGAGGATGCAACGTATTTTCATATATGGTGGACTTGTAAAAAGGTTAAAGCTTTTTGGATTAAAATTTGGTGGAATATGCAAAAGATATTTAAGAAAAGGTTAAAGTTTTCTCCGCAGTTGTTTTTATTGGGTATTATTATAGATACTACTGTTATAGACACTAAGTTGATGTTGAATCTAATTACGGCAGCAAGACTTTTAGTAGCGCAATATTGGAAGAAGGGGAGCTGCCAACTATACAAGAGCGGACTTTGAAAGTTTCTAACTTGGCAGAAATGGCAAAGATTTCAGCATATTTGAAAGACCAATTGCAACAGAGATATATTGTGAAATGGAGAAGATGGATTGAATATATTCAGAATAAATATGGGATTAAAAAGTTTCATTTAGCATTTGAATAAGTAGTGGATTTTTATGATGCATAATTAGTTATTTGTTATTAATATTATGACTATGGAGAGTTAAAGTTTGATAGAATTTAATGTTTTACTTTTGTTGTTAGCATATTTTAGCTTATATTTGTATCACTATACCCTGTATTCAGCTCTTGGAAGTCGGGGAGGGGGGAGGGGAGGGGAGGGTTTGGGAGAGGGGAGGGGGAGGAGGGAGTTTTTTGTATTTAAAAATGTATTGTAAAACTTTTTAATAAAAAAATAAAAAAACTGTATTAAGACGATATCTTATTCCAGCAAAATTCACCACAATCCCCATTGGAATCTCCCATCTGAACTGAAGCTGTTGTTTTTTCAATTCTTCTGCCAAAAAAGCAAATTCTTTCCTTTTTCTCAAAACTTTTGGGGGAATCTCTTTCAGAATCAACACCTCTTGACCAGCAATTGTAAATCTCTTATTATAAAAAATTTGAATAATCTCATTTCTTATCCTCCTCTTCGTAAAGTACACCACCACATCTCTTGGCAATTTCCTTTGCCTGGCAATCCAAGAGTTAACTCTTAAGACTTTATCTATCTCCCCAAAGATTTCTTTGGGTTTAAACCCCAAAATAGGTGCCAAAGCATCCACCAGCATCTCTTGCAAGTTCTCTTGAGAATTCTCTTTCAAACCTCTGGTCCTTAGGGCAAACTCCATATCTCTATACTGTATCATCAGAACCTCTTCCTCCATTTTATCCATTTTAAATTCAGCTTCACCCATTTTAGCCTCCAACAACAAATTATTTTGTTTCACTTCTTCCACCTGTTCATTCAAAGTCTCAATACATCCTGCCAGCCCCTTAAGTGCTAAGAGCATATCCTCCCGCATTTCCTTGTTCTTCTCCTCAATAAGCTCAGCCACCTGTTCAGTTATTTTTTCAGTTATTTTTTCAGACTGAGTGGCTAAAGCCATTTTTAAGGCATCTTGCAGGTCCTTTAATGTTACAGGTGGAGAAGCTGCAGGTGACGATGTCAAAGACTGCAGTCCAGATTGCTGAACAGGCGATGTCCCTGCACTTTTAGTAACAGGAATTCTAGGAGGCTTAGAAGCCATTTTAAAGGCACTTAACTCTCCATTCACACTTTCACTTCTCTTCTCCTTAAACCACATCTTGTAAGTTCAGGCAGAGCAAATTTAAAGTCCAATTCCTCCTCAATCTCCCAGCAAACACTTTCACTATAAAAAAAGTGAGAGAGGGGAAAAAAAAAAGAAAATCCCCTTCACTTCTTATAAAAAAGGGAAAAAAGTTCTTCCCCTCTCTCCTCCCTGTTCACTCAGACGCAATTTTCCCTTTCTTTTCCAAATAGTAAGCAGGATGAAAAAAGAATTTTTTTCGAGGGTTAAAGCCTTGTACTTGCTGTTTATACGACTCCTGTCTCTGCTCTGCTGCAACAATGTTTCTAGATGTCAATCAAATCCAGCAGGAGTTGATTCAGCATCTTATTCTGCTAACAGCAGAAGAGTCCTCCGCTCCAGACACTTCCAGGCTTTGGGGGGGGGGTCACCCTTCAAGCCCCAGAACAAACACTCTGGGGCTTTAAGGGGGCTCTACCCCTACCTGGAAACTCCCTCTCCCCTCTTCACCCGAGGAGTGCTGTTTTCACACTGCGGAGCAGCTGATTGTTGGCTGCTCCGTGGTTTAAACAGAAATGAAGGGCCGGCGGTCAATTCCGACTGTCCGCGATGCTGGAGAGCCACCTGGAAGTCCATGTTTGATAGTGAACTTAAATCGGTAGAAGTGCTGGGACCACTGGCCTTGTTTGGGGGTGAGTTTCCTGGGTGACTCAAGGGTTTCCAGGTTCTTATGGTCTGTCCAGACCTGGAATGGGATTTTATTTCCTTCTAAAAAATGCCGCCAGGTGAGGAGTGCCCACCTCAAACGTTCGCCTCTTTTTCCCACACTACCCAACATTGTTCCGTATCAGAGAGTTTTCAGGATGTGTATGCACAGGGTTGCAATGCCCCTTCATCATTTTCTTGTAGTAGCACAGCCCCTACTGCCATGTCACTGGCATCTGCTTGGATCATGAATGGGTTGTCTGGATCAGGGTGTTTTAAAACTGGCTCAGCTGAAAAAAAAAGCCTTTTTAGTCTCTGAAATGTGGCTTGGCATTCCATTATCCAATTTAACGGTTGGCTAGGTTTTGTTCCTCCCCCCCCCTTTTGTTTTTAATAAGTTCGTAATGGGCAAAGCTATCTGGGCAAAGGAAGGAATAAACTGACGGTAGAAGTTGGTGAACCCCAGGAAACTTTGTAATTGCTTTCTCATATGGGGTGGTGCCCACCCCAGTACCGCCCAAACATTTTTGGGGTCCATCTCAATGCCCTCAGGTGATGTGGTAGCCCAGATAATCTATTCTTTCCTTGTGGAATTCACATTTTGATAAGTTTGGCATAAAGGTGAGAAGCTCGTAGTTTTTTCAAAACGGCCCTAACTAGTTTTATGTGTTCCTCCCTAGTTTCTGTGAATATAAGGATGTAGACTAGGATCCCCTTATATAGGTGTTCCTTCAGAACATCATTGATTAACTGCATGAAAACCGCGGGAGCTGCCTGTAGTCCAAACGGTAGGACTTTAAATTGGTAGCATCCCATAGGGCAGTTGAACATGGTTTTCCATTCATCCCCCTTTTTGATTCTAATAGGTAATAGGCTTCCCTTAAGTCCAGTCTGGTGAAAAAAATTCCCTTCGATAGGTGGGACAACATGTCCTTCATGAGGGGGTGAGGGTACATGTCACTTTCACTTATTGCGTTCAAAGCTCAGTAATCCACACACAGGTGCAGGGTTCTTTTTTCTCTCTGAATAGGACTGGGGCCACTACTTTAGGGGAAGCTGGTTCGATGAATCCCCTGACCATATTCTTATCTATGAACTTTTGCATTTCCCTTAGCTCCTCAGGGCTCATGGAGTACAACCTGGGTTTTGGGAGCTTCGCTGCTGGCTTAATTTCTATTGCACTCTATGGGTCAGTGGGGTGATAGCTCGTCCAACCTCTCCTCGCTGAAAACTTCAACAAGATACCTGTAATCCTCAGGTATCTCAAGTAACACTTTCTCTTCTCCCACTGCTGCCTTTCCCGTGATGGTGTTTTTTGGAATTCCCTGGGATGGCAGGTTCGACTGATCTCTCTTTGGAAATCTGAGTTCAGCTGTCCTTCAGTCCACTCGGGGTTCCATTTCACTAACCACGCCATCCCTAATATTATTGGGCACTCCATGCCTGGGGTTACCATGATGGTTATGGTCTCCTCATGGTCCCCCAGGGTAATGTGGATTGATAATGTGGCTAGGGTGGCTGGCATTCCTCCTGCTATGGAGCCATCTAACTGACCAAATGAGATTGGTTTCTTCAGCCTCCTCACTGGAATACCCAGGTTTCCCACCAGCGTTGGACTAATAAGGCAATGTGTGTAGCCAGAGTCTATTAGGCCTCTAACCTTGACAGCTGTTGGCATGGAGGGGTCTAGTTTAGTCACTGTCTGGATGAGGGATGCAATGGGTCCACTTACCAGGGACTCATCCTTGGAGTTGTCATCTGATGAGTTGGATGCTCCCACAGTGTATGCTGGAGTTCCCTTCCCAGGTTTGGTGGAGTGGAGGAACTCTATGGCTTCAGTGCCCTTCATGGCTGGCTCTCATGGTGTGGCTGATGATTTCCTCAATTTTCTGGCTGGGGTCTGGTCTGCTTTCTCCTGGGGATTCTTCAAATGGCATTCTGTGGCACAATGTCCCTCTTTTCCGCACTTGAAGCAGTCTGTGGGCTTCTTGGCAGTGGGTTGTGACTTCGCTGGTTCGCATGGTGGTTCACATGGTGATCAGCTCCACAGCTTCCCCCTGTGACTTCTTTAGCAGGTCAATCTCAGCTTCCTCTGCTAGGATGTACCAATCATGCAGTCAGTGTGGGTCTCCCCGGGGAAGGCAGGCATTGTAGAGGTCATAATTTAGGGCATCCTTGAAATGGCTGAGCAGGATGTCTTCTGGCCAATTCAGTTTGCTGGCGATGGCTTGGAACTCCTGGGTGTATTTGGCCACTGGGCATCTGCCTTGCTTCACCATCTTAATTTTTTCGCAGGCCTTCTGGTCTGCCAATGGATTCTTGAATTGTCATCTAAGGAAGAACATGAACTGGTTGAAATTCTGGAGCTCTGGAGCATCGGACTCATGCAGGTCCACCAACCAGTCAGCTGCCACACTGTCCAGGGCTGTCTGCACGATGTGGATCCAGCCTTTGTCATTTGGGATGTCTTGGCCATATTCTTCCATGTATCTGAGGACTTGGGTTAGGAAGAATCCCAGACATCGTGACTCCCCTCAGAACTTCACATTCAGTGGTGGAAATTTTTGGATGGATTGGTGTCTTCGACACCATCTGTGATGTCTCCCATCTCGATCAGCAGCTGCAGCACAGTGGGGAGTGGGGACTGCCACGGTGATTGCTGCAGTTTTGGTGGTACCAACGGATGTCCCTGGGACCTTGGCTTCGGACTCCCCCAGTGTCCCTCTTGCTGCAGCCTAAGGTAATGATGCTCACTCATTCTCCCACCAAAACCTGCTCCTTTTATAGGTTTCCCTCACCCTGCCCAGCTGTCAGGACCCAGTTCAATACCTCATCCCAAGAAAGCAGAACTCATGGAAGCAAACTCTTCCAAAAGGAACTTTTATTAGGAAAAGCTGATAGCAGGCATAATAGACAGGATCTGAGGTTTTCCCACACGAATCAATAGGTTAAAGTATCCCCAGGCAAGCCCCACCCCATAGTTCGGCCGGACATTTCAAATCAGCCAATCCCCAGGTGTTAAGTCCATTGTGGAAAAGGAGAGATAATATCAGGCCAGCTCTTGTTGTAACAGTGATGTTTAGGTGGCTCTTTGCACCTTCTCTTGAGAGTGCAGAAATAAGCCAGTTGCCAGAGGTTACATTCTTTTCTTCCTCCCCTCTTTGCTAGCTGACAGTTTAGAGAGAAGAAAGTTCAGAAATAAACAATGCAGGAAAGCAAAGTGTTACATTGTAGTGATAGTGGAAGCCAAGGCAATAAACCCACAATTATTACCCCCTCCCCTCCAGGAGTATGGCAAAACCCAGGGAGAGAAGAAAATGGAATTTGAGTCAGGGAAACAATAGGATGGAGATATAGGAAAGCAAGAAAGATATGGGTTCTGACACCAGCTCTTGCAGCTGTTCCTGGACTTCACATGCAGGGAGAGGGGGAGGGGAGCAGCCCGGCCCTGCATCCCTCTGTCTGTGGCAATGGTGCACAAGCCGACAGAGATGGCTCTGTGTGCTTCCTGTGGCACGTGTGCTATATGTTCACCACCAAAGGACTAAAGGGTTGGTATCACCAAGAAAAGTTTGGTTTCCTGGACCATGGACTGCATTTCCTATGCAAAGGACTCTTGTCAAGGAATGGACTGCACCATACAAAAACAGGGGAAAATGTACTCGGAAAAAGACTGGCCCAACTCATCAGGAGAGCTTTAAACTAAAATTGAGGGGAAAGGGTGACCAATCTTTAGAATCTCTATAACATGAAACCAGTCATAAATAAATAAAAAAATCAAACAATGATGTAGGGAGTGATGAGAAAAAAGAGAAAAAAGAAAAACTGAAAGAACAATCAGGAGATGAAAGATAGGCATTAAGGTCTTAAATGCTTATATACAAATGCTCAAAGCTTGGGAAACAAACAGGGCGAATTAGAAGCAATAGTATATGAGGGCAGGTATGTCATAGTTGGCATTACAGAAACCTGGTGGGACAAAACCCATGACTGGAATGTACTGATGGATGGATACAAATTGTTCAAAAGAAATAGAACTACAAAAAGAGGAGAGGGAGTTGCACTGTATGTAAGAGAACACTACATGGCTTGCATCACGGAGACTTGGTTGGGCCCAGAGGGTGGTATCCCCCAATAGATCTTTGTCCACCAGGTTTCCGGGTGCTGCACCAGCCTCGGGCTCAGGGTAGGGGCGGGGGAGTGGCGGTAGTTATGAGGGAGACCTGGTGTCCGCAGGAGGCCACCGTTCTTCAGATAGTCGGGTGTGAGTCTCTCCTCCTGAGATGTGGTCCTAGGGCGCAGTTGGGCTTACTGCTGGTGTACCTTTCGCCTAGTTGCGCAGCAGCAGCCCTGCCTGAGCTTCTCGATATCCTCTCAGGGCTGGTGATTGAGTTTCCCAAACTCATGGTTTTGGGAGACTTCAATTTACCATCCCTGGGAGGATCTTCTGAGTTAGCTCGGGAGTTCATGGCTTCCATGACGGCCATGGACCTGATGCAAGTAATTCATGGACCGACTCATGTGGGAGGCCACACCCTTGATTTGGTTTTTCTATCCAGACGGTGGTTAGATGATCTTGGTGGGGGCTCCCCAATTGCTATGCCCCTGTCATGGACCGATCATCATCTCCTGCGGCTGGTCTTCCGCTTTGCCCCTCCCCACCGTGGGTGTGCGGAACCAATTAGATGGTACCGCCCCAGGCGCTTAATGGACCCTGAGAGGTTCCAGGCAGCGCTGGGGTCCCCACCTGCCTCCTTCACTCACAGCTCGGTGGATGCCTTAGTGGAAGCCTGGGAAAGGGCAGCCACGGAGGCTCTTGACCAAGTTGTACCCTTGCGGCCCCTGACCTGGCACAGATCCCATCGAGCTCCATGGTTTTCCGCGGAGCTTCGATAGATGAAGCGTCGGAGACGGGGCCTAGGGAGCTGTTGGAGATCAAGCCGATCCGAATCTGACCGATTGCGACTAAGAACCTACATTAGGTCTTATCTCGCTGCGATAAGGGTGGCGAAGTCTAATCATTTCGCTACCCTTATTGCCTCCGCAGATAATCGCCCAGCCACCTGTTTAGGGTGACCCGTTCCCTCCTTAATCAGGAGGTGAGGGAGGAACCCTTGCAGGGTCGTGCCGAGGAGTTTAACCAACATCTGTCGGACAAAATTGCTCGGATTCGGACCGGTCTGGACTCTGACTGGGCAGAGTCTGATGATCACGACACGGGTGGTCTTGTCGATTTTACCTGGGAGGAGTTTGATTCTGTGACTCCAGAGGAAGTGGACAGGATTATGGGGTGGCTGAACGCCATCACATGTTTATTGGACCCGTGCCCTTCCTGGCTGGTTTATGCAGCCTGAGAGAGGACACAAGGCTGGTTCCAGGCGGTTATATCTGCTTCTTTGAGTGAGGGTAATTTCCCCGCCGTCTTGAAAGAAGCGGTGGTGAGACCTCTCCTCAAGAAGCCTGCTTTGGACCCAGCTGTGTTGAATAACTTTCGTCTGGTCTCCAACCTTCGCTTTCTTGCGAAGGTTGTTGAGAATGTGGTGGCACATCAGCTCCCTCTGGTTCTGGATGAAGCAGATTATCTAGACCGGTGCCAATCGGGCTTCAGGCCCAGGTACAGCACGGAGACGGCATTGGTTGCTCTGGTTAATGATCTCTGGAGGGCTCGGGACAGGGGATATTCCTCTGTCCTACTCCTATTAGACCTCTCAGCGGCATTCGATACCATCGACCATGGTATCCTGCTGCGGCATCTCAGGGGATTGGGAGTGGAAGGCACGGTTTTTCAGTGGTTCTCCTCCTATCTCCTGGGACGTTCGCAGTCGGTGTTGGCAGGGGGTCAGAGGTCGACCTCCAGGCCTCTCGTTTGTGGAGTTCCTCAGGGGTCGGTCCTCTCGCCTCTGCTGTTCAACATCTATATGAAACCGCTGGGTGAGATCATTCATGGTTTTGGAGTTGGGTATCATCAGTATGCTGATGATACCCAGCTTTTTATTTCGACCCCAAACCACCCCAGTGATGCCCTCGATGTGATGTCCCGTTGCCTGGAGGCGGTTCGGGCCTGGATGGCGAGGAACAGACTTCAACTCAACCCCGACAAGACTGAGTGGCTTTGCATACCGGCATACCGGGATATTCAGAATATTCCATCTCTTTCTATGGGGGGTGAACTATTACCCCCTGTAGATAGGGCTCGCAACTTGGGAATCCTTCTAGATTCACGGCTCACTTTGGAAGACCATATAGTAGCTGTGACTAGGGGGGCCTTCGCCCAGGTTCGCCTGGTGCGCCAGTTGCGGCCCTATCTAGACCGGGATGCTCTATGTACGGTCACTCATGCCTCGTGACCTCTCGTCTGGACTACTGCAACGCTCTCTACATAGGGCTGCCCTTGAGGACCACTCAGAGGCTCCAACTGGTACAGAATGCAGCCACGAGAGTTGTGTTGGGAGTCTCCCGATACTCCCATATAACACCTCTGCTCCGTGAGCTGCATTGGTTACCAGTTGTTTTCCGGGTGAGATTCAAGGTACTGGTAATGGTGTTTAAGGCCCTACATGGCATAGGTCCGGAGTACCTTAGGGATCACCTGCTGCCGGCATCAACTTCCCTCCGCCCTGTGCGCTCCCACAGAGAGGGTCTCCTCAGGGTGCCACCGATCAGAGAATGTTGATTGGTGGCCCCCAGGGGAAGGTCCTTCTCTGTGGGCGCCCTGGAGCTATGGAACTGGTTGCCGGTTGAGCTCTGAATGGCGCCCGACCTTCGCTCCTTCCGTCGCGATTTGAAGACATTCTTATTTGAACAAGCCGGCCTGGCCTGATGGGGGACGGGTTTGGGTTCTTATGGTTATTTTAATGTTTGTATTTACTGTTTTTAGTTGGGCATATGTTTAATTTCTTTTTAACTTTTGTACTTTTGTATTTTTATATATTTGCCCTGTTCACCGCCCTGAGTCCTTCGGGAGAAGGGCGGTATACAAATAAAATTATTATTATTATTATTATTATTATTATTATTATTATTATTATTATTATTATTATTATTATTATT
>JAKJMR010000369.1:292138-304113 GCA_024449315.1 Daboia siamensis | reverse complement strand
TTTCAGTGCCATTGTAACTTCGAACAATCACTAAGTGAACTGTTGTAAGTCGAGGACTACCTGTACTTCATCACTTTTTTCCTTTTTTTTTTTTTTTGGTCATCATGTTTTTGACACCTTGCTAGGCAATTGGTGGTACTCGGATGTTGCCATATCCTAAAAGTGGTACAATGGGTGAAAAGGTTGAAAAGCCCTGTTCTAGTAGTTTACTGTCTCCACCTTACTTCTGGTTGTCCTCTTCTTCTCTTTCCTTCCAATAGTAAATTACCTATGAAAGCTTACCTGGAAGAAAATTATACTGAATTGAATGTCACTTTTCACCCAAAAAATGCTAGAGCTTATTTGTTGTCATATAGAAATGTGGCAAATAAATAAATGCTTAAGAAGACCAAACATATCTGCTATAAAGAAAAGTTGCATTATCTGTGTCTTCTAAAAAATAAAATAAAACTTGGGGAAAGTGAATAAGATTATCCTAATATGATGGAAATAAATAAAAAGACTTACAATATATAATAAAATTCAATTTAGTTTTTGTTCTTGGGTACAAAGTTTGTTTCCTAATCCTTTAAGCCTAAAATAAATAGAATATTGCCACTGTTCCACAGAAACTTTGCTTCTGTGGTCAATGATATTTTGAAATTGATCTGTTTTAGAGAACATTCTTAATTCACATTCAATGATGAATAGACTTCCAAAATATTCTGGAAATGTAAAAACTGTCCAGAAGTTTCTAGAATTGGCCAGAATTTTTTAAAATTTCTAGAGTCTGTTAGAACTTACTAGCACTTTCTGGGACTATCAAGTAGTATCCACAGAAGCATAAAAGAACAGGTGCCTTAAACGAACATATTAGTTTGTCTAATTGCTGAGTAGAGAATGGCAAATAACAAAATTTGCTTGCACCCAGCAGATGAATTTTGCTACTAGTGTGGACAATTTATCAAGACAAGAGTGAAAAAATACCCCATGAAAGTGTCTGTTAAGATGCATGAGGCCTACAACGCATGCATTGGCATACATGTCAGAAATCAAGACAAGCCCCAGGCACATCATTTCACATGTGAACGTAGGAAGACAGCACCCTCCCAGAGAAAGAAATATTTTGGAGGATATTAAAAAAACAGAATATATTTCCCCAAAAGAATAATGGAAAATCGTAGGCAGACACCCTCCCCCCAAGTCTCTCTTCCCCAAGCAGAAACCAGGTCTGTAGAAATACAGATTTGATAATCCTTTCAAAAAGACTGGAGCCAGGAAGCTTAGAACTGATGGGATTAGAAAGACAAAGATCCCTAGAACCAACAACCCCTCACACAAAAAATCTAACACAGGAAATAGTCATCAGCCACAGCTCCAGGGAAGCAGGTCATGACCTTTAGGACATAATAGGATTAACCTGCCACCATCAGAACACTAAAAGAGCACATTGAACCTCAGGTCAAAGTTCATGACTCCAAATACAAAAGCCCAAGAAGGTATAAAAACCCACAATTCCCAGCAACATATGGTCAGCTGCTCCAGAGCCACATGTCTTGTTGTTCTGCTCTTCAATAAATTACAACCTTCTTTCTAAAGCAGTCTCCATTTTGTTTATTCCCAGCTTGGACTGGACCCTGATGAAGATTTTTCTTTCAACACAAACACTGCAAGAAAACTCTTGAAGATAAAGTGAACAATTGCAAGATGGAATTTCAGTGATTTATTGCAGTTCAAAAGAAGTTCAATTAAGAAATTTTTCACTATTTTCAATATTCTATAAAAATAGACAACAATATATTTTTATTCCCTATGGTAATATATTGCACAAATAATATATGAAATATATATTTTTTAAAAAATATATAATTCTGCTATGTTTATAGGCTGGTACAGGAGAGAAAAGAGAACCATGAAGTTTATTATCCAAAGAATTTGGTGGGAACCGACTGACCACTCAAGCAACTGCTACTTCTGTATGTTAGACCCTTCCAAATGTCAAACTGCCCCCTATCATGTATCCAGAAATTCCTTCATCCACTGCTCTGATACCTCACTGCCATGAGCTCCCTGTTCCCACCTCTCCAGAGAGGAATCAGCCATCTTCAGGAGCGAGAGGCAAGTCAGACAGTGAAGAAGATATTGCAGATACAGATTACAATTTCACAGATGTGGCTGAGAAGAGAAAGCCATATTTCTGCAACCAGAAAGACCTCAATGATCTGATCAGAGACCTTGCTCTTATCAAGTCCCATGCTGAGCTTCTGACATCAAGTGTCAGAACCCACTTCAATCCACATCTTAAGAAACAAAGATTCTTGGAGACAAGGTTATCCAAGCAGGAACTTTTACCAAGATATAGAAGATAGAGTGTATAATAGATAGGATCTTAGAAATACCTTCACAGATCAATATTTTTAAATGTCCCCAAGCAAGACCCACCCCACAGTTCATTCAGCCAGTTCTGGATCAGCCAAGTTCCAGGTGGTAAGCCCCTTGTGGGAAAAGGAGAACATCAGTCCATTTGTAGCAGAATCATTTCCACCCTCTCACATTCCATCTGGAAAAACAAACCAGATTCCAGAGGGGTTTTTTTCCCCACCCCCTTTCTTAGTTGCCCGTAAGATGAGAGGGAAAATGCCTTTCATTGATCTTATTGTGATGGATAGCAGGCAGGTGGAATGAACAAAAAGTTACATCTAAGGAAAGGAAGTGAAAGCAATGTTTATTCCCTCTCCTCCTTGGGAATGACAGAATCCAAGGGGTGTGTGAGAGAGATTAGGGTTTCCACAGAAAAGAGAGTTAGAAATGAAATATAAATGGATTCTGACATCTAGACTCAAGGAGTGGAACTTGTTGGATAAAAGTGTGCCAGGTGGAAGGAAGACCAGAAAACTGGTTTTTCAATGATTGATGAAAATTTGGTAAAGCAAATTAGAGATCAAGGTCAAGCACATATTAAAAGGATATATCTTGCATTGATAGAAATTGATTCAGAGACAGAACTTGTTAAAGATTGTATGATAAAGTGGGCTCAGAATTTCCAAGAAGTTATTACAATGGATACTTGGGAAAAGATTTGGGTAAGAAATGTAAGATTTACTCAAGCTCAAAACCTAAGAGAGAATTTTTATAAAATGTTTTATAGGTGGCACTTAGATTCTAAAAAATTAGCAAGTATGTATCCGAACTGCCAACCCAAAGGTTGGAGGTGTGGTTGAGAAGATGCAACATATTTTCATATATGGTGGACCTGCAAAAAGGTTAAAGCTTTTTGGATTAGAATTTGGTGGAACATGCAAAAGATATTTAAGAAAAGGATAAAGTTTTGTCCGCAATTGTTTTTATTGGGTATTATTACTGATACTACTGTTGTGGACACTAAGTTGATGTTGAATTTAATTACGGCAGCAAGACTTTTAGTAGGGCAATATTGGAAGAAGGAAGAACTGCCGACTATAGAAGAATGGACTTTAAAAGTTTCGAACCTGGCGGAAATGACAAAGATTTCAGCGTATTTGAAAGACCATTCGCAACAGAGATATCTCGTGGAGTGGAAAAAATGGATTGATTATATTCAGAATAAATATGGGACTAAAAAGTTTCATTTAGCATTTGAATAAGTATTGATGTGATATTTATATTGCTTGTAGTTATTTTATAAGAGTTAAAGTGCGATAGATTTAATAGTTTATTGTTGTTTGCATAAGATAGATTATGATTGTTTGTATTTCTATACCCCGTATTTAGCTCTGGGAAGTCAGGGAGAGGGAAGGGAGGGAGGTGTAGGGGATGGTTGGGGAGGGGGGAGGGGGTTGGGAGGGGTTTTGTTTTGTTCTGTTAAAAATAAAATGTATTGTAAAACTTTTCAATAAAAAAAAAGTGTGCAAGTCACAGATCAGAGAAACTATTAACATTTTTCCAACTTCTTCAGTCAGCAAGATGAGCTGTGCTTCCTCAACAATGTGGCCAGTCTATTCAAGGCTACTTGTAACCTGTCCTGAGTGAATGGTGCCTATTCATAGACAGTTCATCCAGGACCCTATAACAAAAATTGTGTTACATCTTTTTATTAACACTTAAGGAAGTCAAACAAGATAATTTAGTACATTCATATCCTACTAGTGATGTCTTGGTGGCCCTTTGGGAAGAAGTTAGTTAAGGATTTTTAGTTAGATAGGGATAGCAAGATTCTTACATGCTTATTGTTATTCAATAGTGGCAGTAGTATTTTTTATTTTATTTTAATTCCATTTATATCCCGCCCTTCTCCGAAGACTCAGGGTGGCTTACAAGCTTAGCAGTAGCCTTCATTCTATGTATATGCCTGCTTATTTTCTCAAACAGTAATTGTGCAAAAATTGAAATAATATGTAAGTTGAAATTTATTATTAAATTCTAAAAAAATATCTGGTTTATCATTGCAGATAACAAAAAAGGGTAAAAGTAATTGGAAATTTGTCTCACTAATGCTGGGTAAGAAATGTAAGGCATTATAGAATATTATTCTGTATTTCATTTCTTTGGTCAGGGTTGATGATAAAGCTAGATTGTGTCAAAATCCTGTTAAGATTTAAATGAAATGAATCTGAAATTATTCAAATGTGTTTATAAATGTCATGAAGAATTTCATAACTGTAAAATTTCAGTTTTCAAGTTTTTTTAATTATATAGCCAAATAACTTTTCCTATATTTAACCATCTGGTTTTTTCCTTGCTTGGATTCACTGACTAGGTATTTTGCAGAAAATAAGTGCATTTGTTGAATAACTTTTAAACATGACGTGTTTACTTTTTTTCCCTTTCATAGTGGGTCTTAGGTCTGCAAGAAAGACTTTCACATATTGCAGATGGTAGCATGAATTTTTTCCAGGTCAAATGATATTAAAATAGATAATACCTGGACCTCATCAATCTCTGCAGAAAGTCTAAACAGTCACAATGGGGAATATTTCTGTTTTGGTTTTCTTTATTAGGTTTTATGTACTCAGCTGTTTCCAGCTGTGCTCTGAGGGCAAAGAGACCCTCCTCATTTGAAATTCCAGTTCCACCTCACTTCTCACCCTTTCTACTGTTTAAGCCTTGTCCCACACAAGTCAAGAGAATCCTTTTCCCAAGCAATTGTCCCAGAAGCACCTCATGAACCAGCCCTCTGTTGGATTTATGGCTTCCTTTCACTTCAAAGCACTTATCTTGACAAATGTCTTCTTGAATAACATTTGCTCCTACTAATTCTTTGGAGAAAAGGCTGCTCAACCTTTGCATCCCCATTATTACTAATGAATAGAATGGAAGACAACAATTAATAACATGCTTTAACCAAAAACAGTGGAATTATATATGTCACTATAATACTTTAAGCAACTTTTAAACCTATTAGCAATGTGCAACGCTTATCAAACTAGATCAAATCTCCATTTGGTAAAATCATTTTATAAAGTGCTTTGGTAAAAGCACTTTATAAAACTATCACCAGAGTTAAAGACACCAGAAATCAATGAAGCTATTGAAATAAAGTCTCTTTATTAGTTTATGTTAGTTTTATGTGTTTTTAATAATAATAATAATAATAATAATAATAATAATAATAATAATAATAATGATGATGATGATGATGATGATGATGTCGTCTTTATTGATTAGCCCTTGGGCTATATCAAAGTGCAAAGTTCCAGCAACAAATTATTACTAAAATTTGATAAAAGCAATTTAAAATGGAATTTGATAAAATACAATATAAAATGGAATTAGAATAAAATACAATTTAAAATGAAATGGGGTAAAACATTAACAAATATTTATTTTTTTAAAAATTAAGAGACAAAGTTGCTTTAAAGAATTAAAGATGAGTGCTAGATTTGCTCTCTCCATATTCTGAAGCAGGTTTTCAGAATTATTTCCAAACTCTATACTCCAAATTAAGGGATTACGTGGTCATAAAAAGAGAGGGTTTTTTAATAGAGAAATTTCAATTACCTCTGCATGGAGACCAATGTGGCTGCCTTAATGTGTCACAAGTAAGTATTGTGCTCTCACTGCTGCATATTCCAAAGCACCTTTTCCAAATCAAATTTAAAGCACTAAACACTAAACTTGTCATATGATGAAATTGATTCTCTCAACCCTGACGTGGCCTTCTATTAAAAGATTTCCTCCAGAGAAACAGTAAATAGCTAGATTCTTAGGATGAAAAATGAAAATGAAAATATTGTCCACAATCACTACAGTTCCAATAATAATAAAAGTATCTCAACAACTTTCAGCTTATTCTAGTAAGAGGTTTTTCTTATTATATGAAACTATGTGAAGATCATTAATTCCTAAAATAGGAATTTTGAGGTGTATGAGTTATCTAAGCAAGAAAGGTAGAACTGGGAATTCTGTTATAGAATTTGGAACCATAGGGTTGGAGAAGACCCTCGAGATCTTATAGTTGAATCCCCTTGCAGGAGTCTCATACCATCTCAGAAAAATGGTTGTCCAACATCCAGCATTCACAACTCTGGGAGGCAAGTGTTCCATTGCTTAATAGTTCTACATCCGTAAATTCCTCCTTATTTCATGTAGGATCTATTTTTGCCAAGCTTCCACTTGTTACTTCTTGTCTTACCTGAGATGCTATGAAGAATAAATCAACACCTTCTTCCCTGTGGCAGTCATTAAGTATTGGAAGACTGCTATCATATTTGCCCTCAGTCTTCTCTTCATTAAGCTAAACATACCTGGTTCCTTTAGCCATTCTTTATAAGATTTAGCCTCCAGATGCCTTATCATCTTTGTTGTTCTTCTTTTAGTGCCTCTTAGTGCTTATCTGTTCTCTGAGACAAGTTAACAGCCCAGTGAAGTCTTTGTCCAGTTAATAAGTAAAAATAAGGAATGAAGGGAAGGAGGAAGGAAGGGAGGGATATTTTACTGTGTTTCTTGTATTCTAGCACATAAAATCTGAAGGAAAAAAGTCAGCATATAATTTTATGCTGAAAATGTTATGGAATTGCAAACAAAATTTCTTAGCTGAACAAAATAACAGCTGAGTTATTGCCGGAGCTGGCCATAACTATACCAATTAAGGATAGAGTTGACCCCCCCCCACACACACACACACAACTTTTACCCCACATTCTGCCTTGACATTTTATTTTGAAGGGTCCTGTAACTGGAACAAAAAGAAATTGTTTAGCCTAACTATTGCTATCTCACTTCTGTAATCAGTGTTTGTGTCAGGGACAAATTTCATGCAAGTATGGGAAACATGTACATGGATGAGGTGTACTGAAGGAGGGAATAAGGAAGTGTACAGAACTGATTGATGCCTACCTTTTGATGTAATGGCTCTGTTGTCTGATTTTGATTGGCTAACAAAATTTATAAGCAATGCTACTAACTTTCAAAGGTGTGGCAGTTCTGGATATAACTCTGCCAGTATTCCAGATTGTTTGCCACCAAGCTGTTTTACTTGATCAATTAAAGCACTGTTTACTCAAGAAGCCTCCATTTGAGTTACCTGATTAGAGTTTTAATGGTATCTCAAATTTAAGTAAGTGCCAGTGACCTTACAGCTTTATCAAACTTATATCAACTATATAAAATATCAACTATATAAAATAGCTAATAAATATATTTATCATATATTTATATTCCACTAATTTTTCTATACAGTTAGTCCTTGACTTACAACAATTCATTTAGTGACTGTTCAAATTTACAATTTATTTATTTATTGAATTTCTATACCGCCCTTCTCTCGAAGGACTCAGGGCGGTGTACAGGGCAATAAAAGCATTACATACAAAAGTTAAAATAAAATAAAATTAATTAAGCCTAAACAATAAATAATTAAAAATACCCCAAACCCTTAAACCAGGCCGGCCTGTTCAAATAAATAGGTTTTCAGATCACGGCGGAAAGAGTGAAGGTCGGGAGCCATCCGGAGCTCAACCGGTAATTGATTCCAAAGGGCTGGCATGCCCATAGAGAATGCTCTCCCCCTGGGGGTCACAAGCCGACACTCTCTGACCGACGGCACCCTGAGGAGGCCCTCTCTGTGGGAGCGCACAGGACGAAGGGAAGATAACGCCGGCAGCAGGTGCTCCCATAAGTAATCCGGACCCATGCCATTTAGGGCTTTATAGGTAATCACCAGCACCTTGAATCTCACCCGGTGGGCAACTGGAAGCCAATGCAGCTCATGGAGAAGAGGTGTTACATGGGAGTATCGGGAGACCCCCATCACAACTCGCGCGGCCGCATTCTGCACCAGCTGAAGCCTCCGAGTGGTCCTCAAGGGCAGCCCCATGTACAGAGCATTGCAGTAGTCTATATGAGAGGTCACGAGTGCATGAGTGACTGTACGCAGGGCATCCCAGTCCAGATAGGGTCGCAACTGGCACACCAGATGAACCTGGGCAAAACCCCCCTGGTCACAGCTCCTACATGGTCTTCCAAACTGAGCTGTGAATCCAGGAGGACACCCAAGTTGCGAGCCCTATCTACGGGGGGTAATGGACTGAATTTCCCGAGATGCCAGAATGTATAACCACTCGGTCTTGTCGGGATTCAGCCGAAGCCTGTTCCTCCCCATCCAGACCCGAACCGCCTCTAGGCAACAGGACATCACATCGAGGGCATCACTGGGGTGGTTTGGGGTAGAGATGAAAAGCTGGGTATCATCGGCGTACTGATGATACCTCACTCCAAAACTACGAATGATCTCACCCAGTGGCTTCATATAGATGTTGAACAGGAGAGGCGAGAGGACCAACCCTGAGGAACTCCACAAACGAGAGGCCTCGAGGCCGACCTCTGCCCTCCTGTCAGCACCAACTGCGAATGTCTCAGGAGGTAGGAGGAAAACCACTGGAGAACAGTGCCCCCCACTCCCAACCCCCTGAGGCGCCGCAGTAAGATACCATGGTCTATGATATCGAAAGCCGCTGAGAAGTCTAATAGGACTAGGACAGAGGAACAACCCCTGTCCTGAGCCCGCCAGAGACAATTCACCAGCGCGACCAATGCCGTCTCCGTGCTGTACCCGGGCCTGAAACCCGATTGGTATGGGTGCAGATAATCCTCTTCCTCCAGGAACAGAGGGAGCTGATGCGCCACCACGCTCTCAACAACCTTCGCAAGAAAGCGAAGGTTGGAGACCGGACAATAGTTATTCAAAATAGCCAGGTCCAGGGCAGGCTTCTTGAGGAGGGGCCTCACCACCGCCTCCTTCAAGGAGGCAGGAAAGCTGCCCTCACTCAAAGAAGCAGTTATCACTGCCTGGAGCCAGCCTTGTGTCCCCTCCCGAGCCGCATAGACCAGCCAGGAGGGGCACTGGTCCAATAAACACGTGGTGGAGCTCAGCTTCCCCATACTGTCCACATCTTCCGGAGTCACAGGGTCGAACTCTTCCCAGATAACATCACCAAGACTGCTCGTGTCACCTCCATCAGACTCTGCCCAGTCGGAGTCCAAACCGGCCCGAATCCGAGCGATTTTGTCCGCCAGATGTTGGCTAAACTCCTCGGCACGACCCTGCAAGGGGTCTGAATGGCACTGAAAAAGTGATCTATGCCTGTGATTTATGACTGTTGCAAGCATTTCCATGGTCATGTGATTCTTGAGTGGGATTCTGATGACTCAATTGGTCTAAAGATTCTTATGTTGAAATGATAGAAATAAAGTTTGGGCCTTAACAGGCCCCAGGTTTGTAGAAACCTTTGATAAAAAATCACAAGCTTACAGATAAAATGTGATGATTACCACAAAGGGCATGCACAGGTATTTTTGTAACATCTAAATCTTATCTCTAATGAGCAGTATTCCTATTATGTAAACAAGAACATATATATGCTTGCTTGCAAATACATTCAGGGTTCTAAACATGTTATCTAGAGAGAGGATCTGGACTCTGCACCAAGCCATACCTAGCTTGATATGATTAAAATTCAGACGCTTGGCAATTGACTCTTATTTATGATGGTTGCAGTGTCTTGGGGTCATGTCATCACTTTTTGCAACCTTTTAACAAGCAAAGTTAATGGGGAAGCCAGATTCACTTAACCATGTTACTAACTTAACAACTGCAGTGATCCATTTAACAACTGTGGCAAGAAAGGTTGTAAAATGGGGCAAAATTCATTTAACAACTATCTCAGTTAAATTTTGGGCTCAATTATGGTCATAAGTTGAGGGCTACCTGTGGTCATTATAACATAGGTGCACAAAGGTGGGAATCAGCAAATGCAGAGGAACTTCTATTTTAGAGGGGGAAAACAAGTAGAAGAAAAATAAACACTGCAATGATATTCAGAAAATATGGAGTGTCTCTCAAGGAGATGAATTATAATAAAACTGCACATACATAGTGTACATACTGTAAAGAGTTTGAAGTGACTTTGGAGGTCTTGTAGCCCAACCCCTTGCTCAAGCAGGAGACTATTCTATACCATTTCAGATACATGGCTGTCCAGTCTCTTTTTTAAAGACTCTAGTGATGAAGCACCCACAACTTCTGAAAGCAAGCCATTCCACTGGTTTATTGTTCTCAGTTTTAGGAATTTCTCCTTATTTCTAGGTCTCCTTGGTTAGTTTCCATCCATTACTTGCCTTGCCTTCTTGTGTTTTGGAAAATATTTGTGGCAGCTGCTCATATAGTGGAACATTGCTATCACATCACCCCTAGCTCTTCTTTTCACTAGACTAGACATATCCAATTCCTGCAACTGTTTCTCATGTTCTAGCCTCCAGCCCTTAATCTTTGTTGCTCTTCTCTACACTCTTTCTAATGTCTCAACATCTTTTTTATATTGCAATGATCAAAACTGAATCCAGTATTCCAACTGTGATCTTACCAAAGCATTATAAAGCAGTACTAACAGTTCACATGATCTTGATTCTATCCTTCTGTTAATGCAGCCTAGGATTGCACTGGCTTTTTTGACAGCCAGTGCACACAGTTTGGCTCATAGTTCTGATTGTCTACCGGTACTCCAAGGTCTCTCTCACAGTTACTGCTGTTGTTCCAGGTTTTACAGTACCTAACCTGTGCATTTGAATTTTTTATTTAGTTAAAATCTTACTTTCTCTACTTTGAATTTCATTTTATGATCCAACCCCCCCCCCCCACCTCTTTCTTAGCATCTTGGAGTTTTTTACCAGATATTAAATTGTATTTAGATACTTGTTTGGTCTGGCTAAAAGAGAGGGTGAAACTCCAGAATAATAGGCTACTTGATTTAGAACAGACATGTTAAAATACAAGGTCCGTGGGCCACATCCAGCCTGCGAGGTTTTATATTTGGCCTGTTGGGCTGCCCTGGAAACAGAAAGAGGCCGGCCCCTATTGCCTCAGCCCCAGCCCACCCCAGCCCACAACCAAAGGAAAATAACTGAATCCAGAGGGACAGCCACCATGCCCCTCCAGGTCCTTCTGGAAACTGATCAAGGAGGGAAGCAATCTGGAATTAAGGAGAAATTTCCTGACAATGAGGAAAATTAACCAGTGGAACAGTTTACCTCCAGAAATAGTGGGCGCTCCATCACTGGAAATTTTTAAGAACAGGCTAGACCAGTGGTGGCGAACCTATGGCATGGGTGCCAGAGGCGGCACTCAAAGCCCTCCCTGTGGGCACCCGCGCTATGCCTCAGAGGTGGCAACTGTCCCTCTTCAACCAGCTGCCCTCCAAAGTGTCCCTCCCCACAAGCGACACTGAGGTGACCACAACCACCTTGGCCACACCCACCCAATCTTCCATGACCACCACAGCCACACCCACCTAGTAGGCCATGCCCATCTGGCACCCAGCAATAAATAAGTGAGGTTTGGGTTGCAGTTTGGGCACTCAGTCTCTAAAAAGTTCACCATCACTGGGCTAGACAGTCACATCTGAGGTAGTATAGGACTATAGGTTCTCCTGCTTGAGCAGGGGGCTGGACTAGAAGACCTCCAAGGTCCCTTCCAGCTCTATTCTATTCTATTCTATTCTATTCTATTCTATTCTATTCTATTC
>JAKJMR010000369.1:186913-291738 GCA_024449315.1 Daboia siamensis | reverse complement strand
TCTATTCTATTCTATTCTATTCTATTCTATTCTATTCTATTCTATTCTTCTAAGCCTCTGAGCCCAGACACAGTCACTGCTCCTCACCATAGTCAGGGCTGGCTACAGATATCAGCAACTTTCAAGTGGTTGGAAAGGATGTCGAGTGGTACAAGGCCACTTTGATGAACCAGTTTCAGGATGGCCTCTCCTCGGAGCTGCTGGATGAGTTGGCCTATACCGACTTCCCTCTGATGCTCCAGGACCTGATGCATCTGTGCTTGCACATAGTCATTTGCAGCAGTGCAGGTAAGACAATGGACTGCTCGCTCACTTGTGCCACCTAAGAAGCCAGAGGAGCCTATGCAGCTTGGGGCTGCCCATCTGCACCTCACTTAAGCCTAGAAAGACTGGTACCACTCCAAAGGTCTGTGTTAGCACTGCAGGGCCAAGAACATATGGCTGCCAAGTACCCAGTCAAGATCAAGACGCCTTCAGCAGGAAATGGCAAGGGCCAGCCTAGAGGGCTAAGAAGCATGGGATCACCTTACAGCAGGCCAGTCACAGACACCATGTCCATCCCATCCAAATACCTGGTAATTTCAGTGATTTTTGTCACCGCCTGACCAGGGAGATGTGGTGCAGGGCATGGTGGACTTTGGCACCACAGTGAATTTTATGGGCTATTCCCCAGTAGCAAGTGATCTTTCTTTTTGCCAGCTAGTGCTTTTACCCGTGCCTCTTCCCCTTAGGCCCCATCGGACTCTCCAGAGCCCATGGTGAATGTATTCCTCAAAGAACTTCTGGCTGTGCACCAGGTGGAATATTTCAAGGACATTCATTATCAGCATTACTATTTGTTATTGCACCAATTCCTCTGTTAACAATACTGAATAACTCAGTCCATGGCTATCAAGCATCAAAAACATCTGCCAGACTATCCCACCTTCTTTACATGAATGATCTGAAGCTATATGGAAAAACATCATCTGAAATAGATGCTAACAAGCATTGTAGCAATTCAATCTTGACAGTAGATCTGCTAGCCTCTGTTCTGTTATTTCTGATTCTGGATGTTCTTTCCAGTGCATTCATTTCAAATATACTCTTCGTATTGGATTTGATCTGTAATAACAGATCATTATTTCTTTTCTTTCAATCAGTGTATATTTGTGATAGATACTGTAAACAACTATTCTTCCAGTTGTTCTGCAGCTGCTAGCCCTCGTTGCTCAGCTAACAGTCTTGAGTCCTGTAGACCAGGAATTCCAACATCTACCATCTTGTTAACCCAGGCATGGGTATGGCTTTCTGGAATTTATGTGTCACTCTATTTTTTAGGGGAGAGACACACTTTGACTCCTCTGGCGAGATCTATGCAGTATCGTTGAATCCCTGGCATAGTTCTCATCTTCCTCAGAGCACACCCCACCCCACAACCACATCAAGGTAGTTCCTCGCTGGGGATGATGATGGTGGTGGTGGTGGTGGTGATTAATCTTCAATTCAATTCACAGTCTGTGACTGGTAAACATGTAACAATTCAAGTCCTAACCAAGGACCTAAGAGTTATTAGCGGTAGCATCTGGATATATAGGCAATTCCAAGTAGGGTCATGTTTTGCAAAGGATATTCAGATCTTATAAGTTCAAAATTTCCATGTATCTAGGCAGCCCTTTGGGATATTGCTCCAAGGACTCCTATTACTTCCTATTTCGTCCTCCATAGTTGCTCTTCAATTTGCAAATCTTGCAAATATTTGGTTATTTTTTCTAGCTGTTTTTCTTCAATTCGTGCATTACCTGGTATTGTAATATCAATGAACCAAACTTTTCCTTTTCCACAATTGTGATGACAGGCATGTTGTGAGCCAGATGTCTGTCCGTTTGGATTCAAAAGTCCCACTGAATCTTGATTTGCTCATTTTCAAGAATGTTGTTAATTTAGTGTTCCCAGTAATTTTTGCTGTATTCAGACCCAAAATTCTGGCAAAGCTTCCAATGTATGATTTTGGCAACTCGATCATGACATTGTAAACAATCTAAAATTTTACTGCAGCCACTGATAAGGTGATCCATTGTTTTATCTTTTTCATTGCATAAGCGACATTTGCTGCTGTTATTATTTATTCCAGGCCGTACTTTTTCCATAACTGTTAAACTTAAAGCTTTAAAAGTTCAAGAAAACAAAGAAAAGGATATTCATTGCATTATTTGACCTACAGTGGAATTTTAAATATTTTTAGTTCTCTGAACCAAGTCTGCCCTCTTGAGGTCTTTACTATAATACTACTGTATTTATTTTTTTAAAAAGAGAAAGTTCTGAATTATAGCTTGTCAGCTCCTCCATTGAAAAGCGTGTGATGGACTTTTTTTCACCAAGGAAAAGCCACATTAATAGCCTGGGTGATGGGTGCAAATTTTGCTTGTGAGTACCTTAGCCCAAGCCACTGCATTGCCAAACCCACTCTCCCATTTTGGGGGAAAACAAATACATAGAACTTTCACTTTCAGAAAGCCTATTTTATATATCTACCTTAATCCCCTTCCCTTTACTTTATAGCAAAAGTAATCAGCTGTATTAACATGCAATTTGCATTCTAAATTGCACTCTAACTGGATCTATTGAGGCAGGTGATAAAAACCCAGTGTCAAAGCTGCAATTTTCACATTAGCATCTAATAATTGAAGTAATTGTCCCCTTCTTCCAAATTCTTACACTAACAGAAAGCAAAGCAAGAAGAAAATCTATTTCACTATGAGAAAATCAAGATAAAGTTTCATGAGTAATGTTTTAGA
Source organism: Daboia siamensis (assembly GCA_024449315.1). NCBI lineage: Eukaryota > Metazoa > Chordata > Lepidosauria > Squamata > Viperidae > Daboia > Daboia siamensis. The sequence continues at coordinate 288,961 of JAKJMR010000369.1, read as the reverse complement.
GATTATGCTGCAAAAGAGTTGAAGGTTAAAATCATCAATGGCTGTCTCATTCCAAATCCTCGTAAATCCCATTTCTCATATAAATCAAAATCACATTCACATCTTTAAAAAATATTTTTCTTCACACAATCTTATGGAAAAATGTATGTCAATCCAAAATGAAACAATCATGCAAGCCTATATCATATGCAAAACTGTGCAGCCTTAGTATGTTGACAACTTACTCTTTTAAAACATTATCTTGAGTGTCTAACAATGTAATATATTTTACTGAATTAATCTCATTTTACTATTTTAAAAAATATATTATTTAATCCTCTTGAACATTAATTTATATGCCATATTTGATAAAATAAGGCAAAATCTATTTCCAAAGTTCTTGCAAAAATTAATTACGTCCCTAACTGTACTCTTTAATGACTTCTAAAAGAAAATTGTAAATTTAATTTATTCAACATTCTTTAATACTGATAATAATTCTGGCATTTGGGATCTTAGTAAAAGTGAAATCAAAATATACTTTAATTGAATATACTGCCATTCTGTAGTACTTAACAAGTCAATCTGCTGTATAACTTGAAAGGGACCTTGAAGGTCATCTAGTCTACCACCTGCCCAAGGTAGTATCCCAGACAAATGGATATCTAGTCTTATCTTGAAAACCTGCAGCAATGTCAGGACCCACTTCAATCCCACATCTTAAGAAAGCAGAACTCTTGGAAGAGATTTCTTCCAACAGGAACCTTTATTAAAAGTAGTTGATAGCAGACATAATAGACAGATCTGAATTTTCCCATGTAAAATGATAGGTTAAGGAATCCCCAAGCAAGACCCCAACCCATAGCCCATCCGGCCACTGTGGGAAGACCAATCCCCAGGCGTTAGGTCCATTGTGGGAAAAGGGGAGATAACATCGACCCATCTCCAGATCACACAGTGATGGTTGACGGCTCTTCACACCTTCCTCTGGGATCGTAGAAACAAACCAGGCATGGAGGTTGCATTCTTTATTCCTTTCCTTGTTCTAGTTGACAGTTTAGGGAGATATGTTCTGAGAGAGATATAGTGCAGGGGAGCAAGATTTTACATTTTAGTGGATAGAGGAAGCAAAGGCAATATACGAAAGCAAAAGGTTACATGGTAGCAGATAGAGGAAGCAGAGGCAAAAAACCTGAAGGCATGTCCCCCCCCCCCCCCCCGGGAGTATGGCAGAACCCAGGGAAAGGTGATATTTGCTTTTGGGTTAGAGGGGATAGATAGAAATGAAATAGGAATAGGTTCTGACATACTGCCCCCCTTAAAAATAGGAGAGATCCACCTGTAAAGAGAACAAAACAGGTATATAGGTTAGTCGGGTTTGTTGGGAAATTCTGCATGAAGCTTTTTTAGTAGTTTGGGTGCTCTAACATGTCATTTGTGGACCCACTCGTTCTGTGAAGAGGGAAGGTGTTTCCACGCTACTAGGTATTGGGCTGCCCCACGGTACTTCCTAGAATCTAGGATTTCTTTTATTTTGAAGTGTTATTCTCCTTTAACCATGATTGGAGGTGGTAGGGAGGGACTTTTGACCGTAAGGGCGACTGTTGTTCTTGTTTCAGTATGCTGCAGTGAAAAATTGGGTGTATTTGCCTAAGGTTCTTGCCTAATTCTACTGTTACTGGGTTTATGATTTTTGGCTGTAAGACCGATTGTTGTTCTTGTTTCAGCAAGCTGCAGTGAAAGATTGGGTGTATTTGTCTGAGGTTCTTCAGCAATTCTAATTCTACTGTTACTGGGTTTATGATTCTTTTAATTGAAAAAGGTTCTATATATTTTGGACCAAGTTTTTTATAGGACTGTTGGGATTTTAGGTATTTTGTAGACAAATATACCATTTGTCCTACAGTGAATGGTTTAGGTTTGACTCATTTTTTATCCTCTTGTGTTTTGTGTGCCTATCTAGCTTTGTCTAAGGCTTTTCTAACCACTGGCCAGATGTTTTGTAATTGGGATATCCATTCTTTCAGTGATGGGATTGCCGGTTCGTTTCTGGTTAGTTCTGGCATAGGGTTGAAACTTTGGCCAGTGGCTACTTCAAAGGGAGTGTAGCCTGTGCTGGAGTGGACTGCATTGTTGTAGGCAACTTCTGTGAAAGGAAGTAGGTCCGTCCAATTCGTTTGCTGGAAATTAGTAAAACACCTTAAATATTGCTCAAGTACTGAGTTCAAATGTTCAGTCAATCCATTAGTCTGAGGATAATGACTAGATGACAGTCCCTGGGTGATTCCTAAGAGGATTTTTTTTTTAATTCCATTTATATCCCGCCCTTCTCCGAAGACTCAGGACAGCTTACAAGCTTAGCAGTAGCCTTCATTCTAATGTATATACCTGCTTATTAGGGCTTTCACACACACCCCAAGCAGCATTATTACAAAGTCAGCTTATTGCCCCCAACAATCTGGGTCCTCATTTTACCTACCTCGGAAGGATGGAAGGCTGAGTCAACCTTGAGCCTGGTGGGATGCGAACCTGCACTAATTGCAGGCAGCTGGTGTTACTTAAGGAGGCATTAGCCCATTCTTTCCAAAACTCTGATGTGAATTGAACTCTCCTATTTGATATGATGCATTGGGGTGCCCCATGCAATCTGTAGATGTGCTGCATGAATAGTTTTGCTGAGGTTTTTGCAGTAGAGATTTTTTGGCAAGGGATAAAGTGCACTTGTTTTGAAAATAGGTCCGTAACCACCCAGATGACAGTGTTTCCATTGCTTTCTGGTAACTCCACTATAAAATCCATGGATATTTCTTTCCATGGGATTGAGGGATTTGCCACTGGTTGTAGCAGTCCAGGAGATTTCCCTTGTAACCTCTTAGCAGCTGTGCAAGTTGGGCAGCTGGCCACATAGCTTTCTATGTCCTTTTTCATGGATGGCCACCAAAACTGTCTTTTGATTAAATGTAGTGTTTTTACAAATCTAAAATGCCCTGCTGATTTTGTATCATGACACAGCTGCATGAAAGTGACTCTCTGGGTGGTTGGTATATATAACTTCTCCCCCACCCATGGCAGTCTGTCCTTGATCATGCACATGTTTTTAGTCTTCTGAAACCATTCATCTGTTTTTAAAGTTTTCCGGAATTCAATTCTGGTTTAGCTGCCCAGCTGTGGTTTTAATTTAGCCTGGCCCCTGGTGGTTACTGGTGCTGCCAGTTGTGGTTCAGACATGAGTTGTTTAAAACCGGTGGCTCGTATGCTGTTATATTGGGGTATGCGAGACAGAAGTTCTTTCCCCCCAGCAAGTGTTTGAGCATAAAGCAGAATTGGTGAAAGTGTTGGGACCAGCTTATGGATGAGTTTTCTGGGTGTTTTCAGTGCTTCCAAATTTTTGTGATCTGTCCAGACCTGAAAAAGCATTTTATTCCCTTCAAGGAAATGGTGCCACATGAGTAATGACTATCTCACAGCATACGCTTCCTTTTCCCACACAGCCCAGCATTGTTCCATCTCAGTGAGTTTCCTGGATGCGTAAAAGCATGCTTGCAGTGCCCCTTTATTGTTTTCTTGTAATAGTACATCCCCCACCATCACATTGCTTGCATCTGCCTGCATTATCTGGGTCCGGGTGCCTCAATATGGGTTCAGTGGGAAAGAGTCTCTTTAGCCTCTTGAATGCTGCTTGGCATTCATTGTCCATTTCAGTGGCTGGCTGGGTTTCACTGAGGTTTCCCTCCTCATTTTTAACAAGTTCATGAGGGGCAGGGCTATTTGGGCGAATAAAGGGATGAACTGGCAGTAAAAGTTTGCAAAACCCAAGAAACTTTCCAATTGCTTCCTTGTGCGAGGTGGTGACCATTCTAGCACTGCCCTGACCTTCTCAGGGTCCATTTCAATGCCCTGTGGGGATATGCGATAACCCAGGTAGTCTATTATTTCCTGGTGGAATTTGCATTTCGATTGTTTGGTATATAGGTGGGCAGCTCGCAGTTTCTTTAAAACTGCTCTGACTAGGTTGACATGCTCATCTTTGGATTCAGTAAAGATAAGGATGTCATCTAAATAAACCAGGACCCCCTTGAATAGGTGCTTCCTTAGCACCTCATTGATTAATTGCATCACATACTGTGGGGCCCCTTGTAGTCCAAACGGCAAAACTTTGAATTGGTAGCATCCCACTGGGCAATTAAATGCGGTTTTCAATTTGTCCCCTTCCTTAATCCTAACCTGGTAGTACACTTCCTTTAGGTCTAGTTTGATGAAAATTCTTCCTTTCGATAGGTGGGATAACATGTCCTTCATGAGGGGTAGGGGGTACAGGTTACTTTCATTGATTGCATTCATGGCACGGTAATCCACCCACAGGATAAAGTGCCATCCTTCTCCCTAAAGAGAACTGGGGTGGCTACTTTGGCTTGGCAGGTTCGATAAATCCCCTTTCTAGGTTTTTGTTTATGAATCTTTCCATCTCCTCCTTCTCTTTAGGGCTCATGGAGTACAATCTGGGCTTCGGGAGTTTTGCCCTGGGCTTGAATTCTATGACACAGTTCATCAGTAAGTGAGGAGGGAGCTCATCCACCCGTTCCTCACTGAAAACTTCAGCAAGGTCTTGGTATTCTTCTGGTATTTCGGGTAACCCCTTTTCCTCTCCCACTGATGCTTTCTCCGCTCCTGGATTTGGTAGGGCTCCTTGGGGTGTTGAGTTCCACGATCCCCTTTTGGGAATTTGAGTTCTGCCATCCTCCAATCTACCCAGAGGTTCCATTTCTTTAGCCATGGCAGCCCTGGATCACTGGGCATTCCATGCCTGGGGTCACCACAAACATTATGTTTTCCTCATGGTCTCCCAGATATAAGTGGATTGGTAAAGTGGCTAGGGTAGCTCGCACCCCCCCCCCTGCTATGGACCCATCTAACTGGACAAATGAGATTGGTTGTTTCAGCCTCCTAACCAGGATGCCCAAGTTTCCCACTAGCATTGGGCTAATGAGGCAGCGGGTGCAGCCATAGTCTATTAGGGCTTTCACTTTGACAGCTTCGGGCATGGAGGGGGCTAATATAGTCACTGTCTTAAGGATGGGTGCGATGGTTCCACTTACCAAGGGTTCGCCCTCCAAGTTGTCGTCTGAGAAATCCGCCACCCCTGGGGTGTAGGCCGGAGTTCCCTCCCCATGCATGGCAGATCATGGAGACTCTACAGCCTCTGTTGCCTTCATGGCAGGTTCTCGTGGCTTGGCTGGGGACTTCCCTGACTTTCCTGCTGGTGATCAATCTGGGTTGTGTTGAGGGGCAGCACTGTGTGGCATGATGCCCCTCTCTCCTGCATTTGAAACAATCTGACTTCTTTGCTGTGGTTTTGCTGGTGGTTTTGCTGGTTCATATGACAGTTCAGGGGGTGAGCAGCCCCACAGTTTCCCTCGGCAGTGCCTCTTCAGTAGGTTGATCTCTGACTGCTCTGCTAGGACATACCATTCATCTATTTGGCATGGGTCCTCTTGGGGTAGGCAAGCATCGTACAGGTTGTAGTTTAGACCATCTTTGAAGTGGCTAAGGAGGATGTCTTCTGGCCAGTTCAGCTTGCTGGCGATGGCCTGGAATTATTGCATATATTTGGCTACCGGGCATCTGACTTGCTTCACTGTTTTGATCATCTCACTGGCTTTCTGGCCAGCCAGGGGGTCCTCAAATCACCTTCTCAGTGAGGACATGAAATGGTTGAAGTTGTGGAGCTCTCAGACATTGGAATCATGCAGATTCATGATCCATTCTGCGGCCGCCCCATTCAGATCGGATTGCACAATATGGATCCGGGCTTTGTCACTGGGAATCTCTCGTCCATATTCCTCCATGTAGCTGAGGACTTGCGTTAAGAAGAACCCCAAGCATTGTGACTCTCCCCTGAATTTTGTGTCCAGTGGCGGGAATCTTTGGATTTGCCACCGACGATGATGTCTCCCATCCTGATCGGCCACTGTGGGTTGGTGGGGAGTGGGGATTCACGAAGCAGTAGCTGCTGTCTCAGTGGTTTCAGTGGACATCCCTGGGACTTCAGCTTCAAATTCCCCTTCAGTCTCCCACTTGCTGCGGCCCAAGGTAGTGGTGCGGCCGGGTGCGGCCGCAGGGTTCAGGTTTCTCACCACTCAGAGATCTGAGGGTTCTTTTCATCAGGTCAATAGCTTTCTCTAAGATCCAATTTGAGTTCTGTGCATGATCCCCTTCCCCTTCGCTAAGGTGAAGGGATCTCTCCATTTCTTGCTTCCATCCGGCTTGGTGGCTACGTCATCTCAGGGTCACCTTTCTTGATCTCTTCTCCCATTCATCTTTCTTTCCTATGCCCATCGACCACTGAGGTTTGTGGCTGTACGTTTCCACCACTTCTTCCAAGGAGCAGAACATCTCAGATCTTGACAGCTGGCAGGGTCCTGGCTGGAGGGAAGGCTCCCCCTTCGGGGTGGGTTCTTCCTTCCCTCCTCATTGTCCAACATTGTAGTTTTTGCAAAGTCCCCTGGTAAGGGTCTTCCTTCCAGGTTGACTATTACTGCAGATCCTGTCTAATGTCAGGACCAGATCAATCCCACATCTTAGGAAAGCAGAACTCTTGGAAGCAATTTCTTCCAATAGGAACTTTTATTAAGAGTAGTTGATAGCAGGCATAATAGACAGGATCTGAGATTTCCTGCACAGAACGATAGGTTAAGGTATCCCCAAGCAAGACCCCAACCCATAATCCATCCGGCCAGTGTGGGACGACCAATTCCCAGGTATTAGGTCCATCATGGGAAAAGGGGAGATAACATTGGTCCATCTCCAGATCACACAGTGATGGTTGACGGCTCTTCACACCTTCCTCTGTGATCATAGAAACAAACCAGGCATGGAGGTTGCATTCTTTATTCCTTCTCTTGTTCTAGCTGACAGTTTATGGAGATATGTTCGGAGAGAGATATAGCGCAGGGGAGGAAGATGTTACATTGTAGCAGATAGAGGAAGCAAAGGCAATAAACCCGCAGGCACATCCCCCCTCCCCCCTGGGAGTATGGCAGAACCCAGGAAAAGGTGATATTTGCTTTTGGGTTAGAGGGGATAGATAGAAATGAAATAGGAATGGGTTCTGACAAGCAATGGATCACCCCCAATTCTGGAAGGCAAGCTGTTCCATTGATTAACTGATCTCACTGTAAATAAATTTCTCCTTAGTTTGAGGCTGTTAAATGAGTTTCCACTCATTACTTCTTGTCTTACTTTCAGGTGCTTTGGAGAATAAGTTGACCCCCTCTTCTCTGTCCCTTAAGTAATGGAAAACTACTTTCATATCACCCCAATTGTTTTCATTAGAGTAAACATACCTAGTTCCCTCAAGCATTCATCATATAGTTTATCATCCAGACCTTTTATGACCTTTATTATGCAACCTAGGACTGCATTAGCTTTTTTGGCAGCTGCTTCATACAGCTGGCTCATGCTTAAGTGGGATTTATTAAGAATAACAGAATAACAGAGTTGGAAGAGATCTTGGAGGTCTTAAACATCCCATCTCCTAATACTATTAATTTATTATTTATTGAATTCTCATTAAAAATATTGGTGTCTTTCTCTTTCATTAGGAAAAAAGTATGGTCCACATTGATCTGTTTTTCCACTCTCTATCTTTAGTCTATTTCTAAACTCTTGCTCAATAGAGCTGCATGAATCAAATCCTGCTGCTTTGGCCCAAAGTCAAGCTGTTTCAGCTCAAGATATTAGAGGTCCAGACTTTCTTCTTAATTTTCCTTCCTTGGTTTCATCTTTTTTTTATAAAATCATGGGATCCACCCTGTCAGTTAGAGATTGAAACCTGGTATATCCTGCATATCTTACAGCTGAAATTAAGAAAAGTAGGGTTGGACTTACATGGATCTTGAGTCTTCACCACTTTTGTTCAAGCTTTTCATTATCTTTGGCCATGGGTCTTCAAACTTGGCCCTTTTATGACTCATGGACTTCCACTCTGAGAATTTACCCTGTGAGTGATGATACAGGGTTAGATGTCCTAAGAGGTGCATTTCTGTTTGAACGCTGAGTGAATCTTTCACTCCTCCTCTTGTTCTTTGCTTGATGCTCAGATCAACATTTCACTCTAATCATGATACATATAAGTACTCTCTTTTGGAGGTGGAAAATCTTCTGATCTTAGTAGTAATTCTTTCTAAATGGTTAGGTTGCATTTCATCATCCCGATCATATAGCTTGTAGCATTCTTTTCATAATGTTGGAAAGGTAATTAGAACTGAATGTAAGTTTTTCCTAGAGAATCATGGAATACTTTTTTTTTCCTTTTTACACTTTATATACATGGGGAAAGATTGTGTCCTTTTCCTTTTCTTCTCCCCTGGAAACTAGGCTTAGAAAATCTCTCCAGAGATTTTCAATAGTATGTCCTAACCAATATAGTGCATGCTTAGGAATTGGGAGAGCTATAATTCAAAATGGTACCAGATTACCACTGATTAACTGCTTCAGTTACCCATGCAAAGCAGATCCTATGACAAAAACACCTTGTCAGAATCCTTTTATATTTCATTTCTAACTATCTTCTCTGATCTAAAACCAGATTTCACCTTTCCCTGGATTCTGCCATACTCCCAAGGGGGAGGGGGGATAGGCATGCGGGTTTTATTGCTTTCACTTCCTCTATTAACTACAATGTAACCTTTTGTTTATTTGCCTTTGTGTCTGCTATCCATTACAATGTAACAAATTGCCTCCTGTACCAGGGATGGCGAACTTATGGCACGCGTGCCACAGGGGGCACACAAAACCATCCCTGATGGCATGCGAGCCATTCCTGGGTCGCTTCTCCCTTCTTCCTCTTTGCGCATTCGCAGCATTTTGTGCTGTCTGCACATGTGCAGCTGTTTGTGGTCTCTGCGCATGCGCAGCTCGGAATAGGCGAGAGACCATTTGAGGCAGAGAGGACAAGCAAGTGGATGAGCGAGCAAGCGAGTGAGCAAGCAAGTGAGTCAGCACACAGAGGTAGGTTTCAGGGGCAGAGTGGTAGTGGTGGGTGGGGGGTGCAGGGGGGCATGGGGGCACTTGCCTTTGAAAGGGGGAGCAGTAATGGCCACGGGGGATCTTGCCTCAGCCTTCCTAGGCGTCCCTTGTGCGATTGCAGGAGCAGTGGCGGTGGTAATCAGTGCAGGGGGGGGCTTGCTTTTGCCTCCCTGCCTCCCTCCTTTGGTTGCTAGCAGCAGCGGTGGTAATTGGAATGGGGGGGCTTGCTTTTGCCTCCCTCCTTTGGTTGCTAGCAGCAGCAGTAATCGAGGCAGAGGGGGGCTTGCTTTTGCCTCTCTGCCTCTCTCCTTTGGTTGCTAGCAGCAGTGGTGGTAATCAGGGTGGGGGGGGGCTTGCTTTTGCCTCCCTCCTTTGGTTGCTAGCAGCAGCGGTAATCAAGGCGGAGGGTGTGGATTGCTTTTTCCTCTCTGCCTCCCTCCTTTGGTTGCTAGCAGCGGCGGTTATCGGAGCGGAGGATGGGGATTGCTTTTGCCTCCCTGCCTCCCTCCTTTGGTTGCTAGCAGCAGCAGAGCAGGTCCTGCGGCAGGAGCAATGGAGGCTGATGCTCAGGGAAGAGAAAGTGCTGCTGGAGGCGGGGGGTGCTGGGCAAGAGGAGAGGCTGGAAAATGCATCCAAAACAGGTGCAGGGAAGCCGAGATGCGAGGGAAAAGTTCCAGGGTGGAGAAGAGGAACTATGCAGCCCAGCTCATGGCTCTCGGGTAGGTGGGCCATGGTGGGGAGAAGAAACCTGCTCCCCCAGGTGATCAGGTGCACGGCTTATGAAGCAGACCTGCAGCCCCGCGTCCCATGCACGGGCTGCGATGGTGGTGGTAACAGCAGCATCGACGCCCTTTGCAAAACTGCACTACTTGCACGCCAAGATTGCCACTCTGAGCTGCCCAGGACGAAAGTAATTTCTGGCGGATGCAACCACCAGGCTTTGTACCCATCCTTCTTCTCCCCTGCCCTCTGCCTGCTTCCACCCAAGATCCAACCATGCCTCTGGGCAGGGGGTGTAGCCGCAGTGGACTCTGGGCTTCATAGTTCGCTGCTGTCGGTTAAGGATAATGGGACCTATCCTTTCAGATTTCAGGGACTCATCCCTAGACAGCAGCCCAATTCCCTCCTGTGGCTTCCCCGGGTTGACTTGGTGGCATTTGCCCAACTCCTGTTCCCCGTCTGAGTTCTCAGAAAACATAATTGGGCTTTCTAGGATAGTTGCTAGGGATCTGCTCAAAGGTGAGGGATAATTATTTTTTACTTAGTACGTTCCTACGGAGTGCTGCATACTTAGACCGGTGTTTTTTTAACCCAGACAGTTTTAAGATGGGTGGACTTCAAGCTGACTGGGAAATTCTGGGAATTGAAGTCCACCCATCTTAAAATTACTAAGGTTGAAAAGTAGTACATAGTATGCTGGCTGGGGAATTCTGGGAGTCGAAGGCCATCTAAAAGCTCTCAATATTGGGAAATACTGGCTTGGTCTGATGTGTAAAAACACTTTTATTGAAATGCTTAGGTTTCAGTGCAGTTGAGTCATAGCAATTGGACTTCTTTTCGTTTTGGTTTGAAATGTTTCTGCTTAACCATAAAGCTTCTTCAGTCTGAGCAAGTTAGTTAGGAGAGCCCCATATATTTCCTCCAGGGCAGTTTCATTTTTCACCTAATCTGAATATGCTAATCAGATGGGTAGGCAGAGAGTCCTCAAGAGACCTGGATCAGAGAAGCAACACCACAGGACCAGAATCAGCAGTATACCTTCATTTAAAAGAAAAGGACACTCTTTTGAGGACAATAATCTTCATATTTTGAACACGAAAGATAGATGGTTTAAGAGAGGAGTGAAGGAATCCATTTATCCCAAAGTGGAAAATCCTTCCCTCCATAGAGGTGAGGCCTCAGACACAACCACCCCACCCCCATTTTTTATGCTGTTCTTTTATAATTCCCCAGGAAGATTAAGACCACTTCACAGGTTCACCAGGGAGGACACACCTAGGCCTAGGGTAGGGGTAGGCAACCTTGGCTCTTTTATGACTCGTGGACTTCAACTCCCAGAATTCCTGGGAGTTGAAGTCCACAAGTCATAAAAGAGCCAAGGTTGCCTACCCCTGGGTAAAGGATTTAGGAGTGATGACTCTTAAGGATTAAGTCTATTCAGATTAGGTGGGAAATTAAATCCTCAGGATTTATATAGGGTGCCCTAACCAACTTGTTCAGACTGAAGAAGCTACTTGGATAAACAGCAGAATGTTACAAACCAAAAAAGAAAAGTTCAGGGGTCTTTGGTGTTCTCTGAGCTTGCTTGTTTTCTTGCAGACATTTCATTACCCTAACTAGGTAACATCAGTACTAGTAGGAGTGCTGTTTGCTGTCAGTTTATATTCTGGTGTCTTGCCTGTCTGGATAGGTGGGGGCAGCCTTAGGGATTCTTTGGTTGGGCTGTTTATAATGGGTATTAGGTAGTTTCTTGATTGGGGTATTGCTTACTTGATAGTTGGTCTGAAGTTGACCTTTGAGTTAATCTATTCTATGCTGATTCAAGTGCTGATTACTGGTGGAGAGGTGCTGGAGTCTTTTTCTCTTTTGGGGCTAGTAACTACTTGATTGTCTCTTTTGCATAATCTATAGATGTTAATGTCTATGTGTCTATTGATGGCTGATTTGGCATCGTGGTAGCAATGGTGTGTTTGGGGTGGCCTGCTTGTCTGAAGCTGCTTCAGCTGGCTGCTGTGCTCAGCAGGCCCCAACAAGGCAGTATTCACATTTGCCTGCTGCCCAGCCTCATGGCTGCCGTGAGGGGTGGGCATGCATGCAGCAGAGTGTGAAAAATGGTCTTTTAAGTGCCATTGTTGCTTCAAACCGTCACTAAGTGAACTGTTGTAAGGTGAGGACTACTGTACTTTATCACTTTTTTTCTTTTTTGGGCAGTCATCAAGTTTACACCAAGTTTTTGACACCTTGCTAGGCGACTGGAAAAGCCCTGTTACAGTACCCGGATTGCAACTGCTTTCTTGCAGGTATGTGGAATGGCCTGGGACCCACAGGATTTGCAATGTTAGGTGGGGAAATTGATTACAGCTTTTTAGGAAAGATAAAATAGACAACCAAGAATGCTTTACTGACCATTCTTTGTCCAGATTTTATATCAGTTGCATCTGCTAATACAGGCATTCCGCTTCAGATTTCTCTGCTATTTTCAGTATCTGTTAAAATGAAGGAGTACATTTCCAACAACCTGTAAAATCCAAGACACTGCTTTCATTGTTTAATTCCCCCCTCCTATATTGTTGATTCAAGGAATATCCATTTCTTTAGTGTTAACTAATATTGTTAGTTATTTAGTGATAGATTTGTATTGTTTGCTTCATATTTTTTTAATTTTGTGTTTTTTTAGACTCCAAGTCTTGTATACCCACCCAAAAATGACAACAGCCAAAAAATCCAAAACAGACAGAGGAAGATCATTCCAAGAGGCCTGGACACAATCATTTGGAGTGATTGAATGCAGCGGTAAAGCATTATGTGTCCTATGCAACGAAAGTGTTGTGTGTCACACGGCACTTTGAAACCAACCATAAAAATGTAGCTCAACTTGGTGATAATGAAAGGAAAGAGTTTATTGAAGGGAAATTGAGGAGCTATCATTCCCAGCATCTTAGTTTTTCCAACTATCTATCCAGAACCAATCATCTGACAGCTGCCAGTTTTAAAATTTCACTGTGCATAGCAAAACATGGTAAGCCTCTTTCTGATGGGGAGATTATCAAAATAGCCATGTTATCTGGGAATCATTCTCTTTTTCATGATTTCCCAAACAAGGATAAAATCATGCAACACATATCTGAGATACCCCTGAGCAGAAACAGTTAAAGATAGAACCCAGCGCATGGCAGTTAGTCAGCATGTTAGTCAGCAGCTCACAACTGACTTACAAAAGGCAGCTTGTTACTCCATGTGCTTGGACGAAAGCACCGATATCAGTAACCATGCCAGGCTGGCAATAATTTTGCGTTATGCTGTTGGTGACACCATGAGAGAAGAGCTGCTGAAACTGATGTCTTTGCCTGAAAGAACACAAGGCATAGATATTTGCAATGCTGTGAAAGAAGCTTTTCTATCACAAGATGTAAGACCAGAAAAGGTCATTTCAATTACAAGTGATGGAGCACCTTCTATGGTAGGGGCAACATCTGGTTTCGTACAGTTGTTTCTTCAAGAAACAAGACACTAAGTAATTCAGTTCCACTGCATCATTCACCAGGAAGCTCTCTGTGCCAAGGAAAGCAACAAACAATTTGACAATGTCCTCAAAGACATCACAAAAATAGTTTTTTAATTTTTTTTATTAAATATACATTTAAAAACAAAAGTGGACATAATTCAACTTCCCTAGCTACAACACTACTATTAGTATTATCTTACATTACAGAAAGAAATAACAAAAACCTAAAATACAATCTATAACAGGACAGAGTATAAAAAACTGTACATATCTGTCGATTTTTTTAGTAAACTGTCATTCAGTCCTCAGTGTTATATTTACATATCTTTCAGTTATGTCCATTATATAGATGCTAATAAAAAATCCTTACATTATCAACCAATCAAACAATGTTCATCTCAGCGATCCTCCTTAACTCTAACCAATTGTACAAATTTTGCCAAATTTCTTAATACTCTGTTTTGTTCTTATTTTTCATCTCTAGGGTTAACCTGTCCATTTCCGCACAGGATAAAATTTTATCTATTATTTCTTCTTCAGTGGGTGTTTCCTTTCTTTTCCATTTTTGGGCATATGCCAGTCTTGCTGCTGTTAAGATATGTACTAATAAATAGAGAGATGCTTTACTGAGATTATCGTTGTTGTTGTTAGCTGCGAAGTCATGTCCGACCCATCGCGACCCTATGGACAACATTCCTCCAGGCCTTCCTGTCCTCTACCATCTTCTGGAGTCCATCTAAGCTCACGCCTACTGCTTCAGTGACTCCATCCAGCCACCTCATTCTCTGTCGTCCCCTTCTTCTATTGCCCTCGATCTTTCCCAGCATTAGGCTCTTCTCCAGTGAGTCCTTTTTTCTCATTAGGTGGCCAAAGTATTTGAGTTTTAGCTTCAGGATCTGGCCTTCTAAAGAGCAGTCAGGATTGATCTCCTCTGGGACTGACCGGTTTGATCACCTTGCAGTCCAAAAGACTTGCAGGAGTCTTCTCCAGCACCATAGTTCAAAGGCCTCAATTCTTTGGTGCTCAGCCTTTCTTATGGTCCAACTTTCACTGCCATACATTGCAACTGGGAAGACCATAGCCTTGACTATACGTACTTTTGTTGACAGGGTGATGTCTCTGCTTTTTAGTGTGCTGTCTAGATTTGTCATGGGTTTCCTCCCAAGGAGCAAGCATCTTTTAATTTCTTGGCTACAGACCCCATCTGCAGTGATCTTGGAGCCCAGGAAAATAAAATCTGTCACTACCTCCATTTCTTCCCCATCTATTTGCCAGGAATTGAGAGGGCCAGATGCCATGATCTTGGTTTTCTTAATGTTAAGTTTCAACCCAACTTTTGCACTCTCCTTCTTCACCCGCAACAAGAGGCTCTTTAGTTCTTCTTCACTTTCTGCCATTAGAGTGGTATCATCTGTGTATCTAAGGTTGTTGATTATTCTTCCAGCAATCTTAATTCCAACTTTTGATTCATCTAGCCCTGCCTTTTTCATGATGTGCTCTGCATATAAGTTAAATAAGCAGGGCGACAGTATACAGCCTTGCCGGACTCCTTTCCCAATTTTGAACCAATCAGTGGTTCCATGTCCAGTTCTCACTGTTGTTTCTTGACCTGCATATAGGTTTCTCAAGAGACAAATAAGATGGTCTGGTACTCCCATCTCTTTAAGAACTTGCCACAGTTTGTTATGATCCACACAATCAAAGGCTTTAGCATAGTCAATGAAGCAGAAGTAGATGTTTTTCTGGAACTCCCTAGCTTTCTCCATGATCCAGCGTATGTTGGCAATTTGATCTCTAGTTCCTCGCCTCTTCGAAATCCTGCCTGTACTTCTGGTAGTTCTCGATCCACATACTGCTGAAGTCTACCTTGTAGGATTTTAACCATGACTTTACTAGCATGAGAAATGAGTGCAATGGTGCGATAGTTTGAACATTCTTTGGCACTGCCTGTCTTTGGAATTGGAATGTAAACTGATCTTTTCCAATCCTGTGGCCACTGTTGAGTTTTCCAAATTTGCTGGCAAATTGAGTGTAGCACTTTTACTGCATTGTCTTTTAAGATTTGAATAGCTTTGAATAGCTTTGAATAGCTCAGCTGGAATACTGTCACCTCCACTAGCTTTGTTGTTGCTGAGCTTTTCTAAGGCCCACTTCACTTCACATTCTAGGATGTCTGGCTCGAGGTCAGTGACCACCTCATTGTGATTATCAGGGACGTTAAGCTCATTCTTGTATAGTTCTTCTGTGTAATTTTGCCACCTCTTCTTAATCTCTTCTGCCTCTGTTAGGTCCCTGCCATTTTGGTCCCTTATCATGCCCATTTTTGCATGAAACGTTCCCTTCATCTCTCCAATTTTCTTGAAAAGATCTCTGGTCCTCCCTATTCTATTGTTTTCTTCTATTACTTTGCACTGTTCATTTAAGAAGGCATTCTTATCTCTTCTAGCTATTCTCTGGAATTCTGCATTCAATTGGGCGTATCTTTCTTTTTCTCCCTTGCCTTTCACTTCCCTCCTTTCCTCAGCTATTTGCAAAGCTTCCTCAGACAGCCATTTTGCTTTCTTGCATTTCTTTTTCTTTGGGATAGTTTTGGTTGCTACCTGTTGTACAATGTCGCAAACCTCTGTCCATAGTTCCTCAGGCACTCTGTCTATCAGATCTAATTCCTTAAATCTATTTGTCACCTCTACTGTATATTCAACAGGGATATGATTTAATTCATACCTGAGTGGCCTAGTGCTTTTCCCTACTTTCTTCAGTTTAAGCCTAAACTTTTCAAGGAGAAGCTCATGGTCTGAGCCACAGTCAGCTCCTGGTCTTGTTTTTACTGACTGTATAGAGCTTCTCCATCTTTGGCTGCAAAGCATATAGTCAATCTGATTTCTGTGTTGACCATCTGGTGATGTCCATGTGTAGAGCCGTCTCTTGGGTTGATGGAAAAGAGTGTTTGTTATCACCATCGTATTCTCTTGACAGAATTCTATCAGCCTGTGCCCTGCTTCATTTTGTACTCCAAGGCCAAACATGCCTGTTATTCCTGTTATCTTTTGGCTTCCTATTTTAGCATTCCAATCCCCCATGATGATAAGGACATCATTTTTTGGTGTTAGTTCTATAAGGTGCTGTAGGGCTTCATAGAACCGGTCAATTTCATCCTCTTCAGCACCGGTGGTTGGGGCATAGACTTGGACTACTGTGATATTGAATGGTTTGCCTTGGATTTGAACTGAGATCATTCTGTCATTTTGAGGATTATATCCCAGTATTGCTTTTCCTACTCTTTTATTGACTATGAAAGCTACTGCATTTCTTCTGAGGGATTCTTGCCCGCAGTAGTATACCTGATGGTCATCTGAATTAAATTCACCCATTCCTGTCCATTTTAGTTCGCTGATACCTAAGATGTCGATGTTCAGTCTTGTCATCTCTTGTTTGACCACGTCCAGCTTGCCTTGATTCATGGATCTTATATTCCAGGTTCCTATGGAGAAAAAATCTTTAAAGCATCAGACTTTCCTTTCACCACCAGACATATCCACAGCTGAGCATCCTTTCGGCTTTGGCCCAGTTGCTTCATTCTTTCTGGCGCTATTAGTATTAGCCCTCTGCTCTTCCCCAGTAGCATATTGGACGCCTTCCGACCTGAGGGGCTCATCTTCCAGCGTCATATCGTTTTGCCTTTTGGTACTGTCCATAGGGTTTTCATGGCAAAGATACTGGAGTGGGTTGCCATTTCCTTCTCCAGTGGATCACGTTTTGTCAGAACTCTCAGCTTATTGTTAATAATCCCTAATAAAAAGATTTCTGGTTTTAAATCAATTTTTTGTTGTAATATTTCTTCCAACCAATTTTTAATCCACTGCCAAAACTTTTTTGCTTCTGAACAGTCCCACCACATATGATAATAAGTCCCTGGAAGCCTTCTGCATTTCCATCATATTGGTGAGATATTTTTATCTATTTTTGCTAACCTTGTAGGGGGAAAATGCCATCTATAAAACATCTTGTACAAATTCTCTTTATAGGAGGTGGCTAGCGTTAACCTTCTATTTCTATCCCATAGTAGCTGCCAATTATCTAAGTCAATATTATAACCAAAATTTTTACTCCAGGTTAACATTGTTTCTTTTACCTAATCTTCTAATAAATCCTGTTCTAATAAATATTGGTATATCTTTTTTATCAATTGATCTTCTGTTCCTAGAAGAATTTTATCTAATTGTGTATGCTCTAATTTTATCCCTGGTTCTTTTTTTATCTTTTCTGTATCATGATTGTATTTGTAAGTATGCCCACCATTCCAACTCTACACCGTCTTCTGATAATCTTTTTCTTGTTTTCAGGTCTCCATTTTCATCTAAGAGATATTTATGTGTAATTACACTTCCTAGATTTATAAATTTGGGGTGCATAAAAATCTCTAATATAGATAGCCAATTGGGAATTTCTATATAGTTAAAATTTTCAATTTTTATCCACACATCTAATAGTGCCCGTCTAATATGATGATTTTGAAAATACTGATAAGCCCTATATTTTCCATCCCACATTATAGTATGCCACCCAATTTGCATGTTATGACCTTCTAAGGCTAGTAGTCTTCTATTCCTTAAATATATCCAATCCTTTATCCATACCGCCATTGCTGCTTGATAATATTTTTCCCAATCTGGGAGGCTGAGCCCTCCTCTTTCCTTTGCATCCTGTAAAAAATTTTAACTTGATTCTTGGTTTTTTACCTTGCCAGATAAGTTTAGATGTAACTCTAATTAAATTGTCAAAAAAATCCTTACCTAATTTAATTGGTACACATTGGAATAAAAAGAGTAATTTGGGCAGTATATTCATCTTGATTGTCGCTATTCTTCCCATAAAAGAGAGCTGCAAGTTTTTCCATCTATCTAGGTCTACTATAATTTGGTCCATTAACTTATCATAATTTTCTCTTTTAAGTGTAGTACATCTTGCTGATAGTTGGAACCCCAAATACTTTACTCTTTTAGATGTCTGGATGTCAATTTTTTCTACTAACTCAGTCTCTTGTAAGTTGGACATATTTTTAATGAGCATTTTAGTTTTTTCTTTGTTAATTTTTAATCCTGCAACATCTCCATAATTTTCCAGCACCTGCAATAATCTTGTTCCAGATTCTAAAGGGTCTTCCAAGATGAAAACTAAATCATCCACATAAGCCTGGAGTTTAAATGTCTCTTTTCTGATTTCTAATCCTTTAATCATCTTATTTTTTCAGATTATTCTTGTGAGTACTTCTAAAGAAAGAATGATAGTGGACAGCCTTGTTTCATACCTTTTTGTATTTGAATGCTATTTGTTAATTCTCCGTTTATGATTACTTTTGCCTCTTGCTTGGAATAGATTGCTTTAAACATATTTATAAATTTCCCCATGAATTCCATCTGTTTGAGTTGAGTCAACATAAAATTCCATTTGACATTATCAAAGGCTTTCTGAGCATCAACAAAAATTAATGCCACTTGTTTTTTGCTATGAAATTCATAGTATTCTAAGATGTCTAGTATGATCTTGACGTTATGTCTAATTTGTCTTTTAGGCAAGAAGCTGTTTCGGTCAGTATGAATAAATTCCACTAAATATTTTTTTAATCTTTCTGCCATTATAGTCGTGAAAATCTTGTAATCCCTGTTCAGTAAAGAAATGGGTCTATAATTTTTAAAACAGGTCAAATCAGAGGTTTTTTTAGGGTTTAGTGAGATGATTGCTTCTTTCCATGAGTTTGGAATTTTTGCTGTGTTTAAAAAGGTAAAGGTAAAGGTTCCCCCGCACATGCGTGCTAGTCGTTTCCAACTCTAGGGGCTGCTGCTCATCTCTGTTTCAAAGCCGAAGAGCCAGCGCTTGTCCGAGGACATCTCCGTGGTCATGTGGCCAGCATGACTAGATGCCAAAGGTGCATGGAAAGCTGTTGCCTTCCCACCGTAGTGGTCCCTATTTTTCTACTTGCATTTTTTACGTGCTTTCAAACTGCTAGGTTGGCATAAGCTGGGACGAATAACAGGTGCTCACTCTGCTACGCGGCACTCAGGATTTGATCCAACAAACTGCTGACCTTCTGATCGACAAGCTCATCATCCTAACCCACTGAGCCACCGCATCCCCTTGCTGTGTTTAGTACCTCATTAAATAAATCCAATAGAGTTGGGACCAAAAGTTCTTGGAGGTTTTTATATATTTCGGACAGTAGTCCATCAGGGCAAGGTGTTTTATTACTTTTTTGTTTTTTAATAGCTTCCATAATTTCCTGAACTGTTATATCTTTATTTAATATATTTTGAAATTTGTCTGAAACCTTTGGTAGGTCTGCTTTCATAAGATATTGTGATATTCTTTCCTCAGTGATCATTTCCTCCTCTTTATAAAGATTTTTATAGAATTCATACGTCACCCATTTTTCCCCATCATTTTGATGTACTATCTCCCCTGCTTGATTATGTAATTTACTAATCCATCTATTATCTTTTTGCTTTTTCAATCTATAGGGCAGCCATCTCCCAAGTTTATTTGCCTGCTCAAAATTTTTTTGTCTAATACTTTTTATTTTTTGTGCCAATTCTCCCTTTTCTATAATATTCAATTTATGCTTATTTAAATCTAACTGTTGATTTAAATCTCTACATTGTGGGTTTTTTGTAGTTCTAATTCTAATTTTTTATGTTCATCCTCTAAACTTTTTTGATATTGCCTTTTCTTTTTATATTCATTGGCCATATACGCAATTGCAGTTCCTCTCATAACTGCTTTGGCCGTATCCCATAAATTTTGAGTGCTAGTCTCCTCTTTCTTATTTATCTGGAAGAATGTCCGCATTTGTTCCTCCATCTTATGTTTAAATTCTGTTTGGTTTAGGATTGCCTTTTTAAGAGTCCACCTCCTTGTTGTTGTCTTCTGTTTGTTCCATTTAATTACAATGGGATTATGATCTGCCCAAGTATTAATATCTATTATTATATCATCAATATCTGAATTTAGTTCTTTCGTTGTCCAGACCATATCAATTCTAGACCACGATTGATGCCGCCCTGAATAGTATATAAATTGCTTTTTATTCAAATTTCTCTCCCTCCAACTATCTTGAATATTTAATTCCTCCACCATTTTAAAAAAAGTACCAGGTAATATTCTCCTGGTTCATTTCCTAACTTCCTCACCCTTATAATCTAATTCTCTGTCTATAATTGCATTAAAATAGCCAATTATACAAATGTTCTCATAATCCATATCAGCAATATTCTTATGCAATTTCTTATAAAATTGTCTTTGTTTTTCATTGGGGGCATAAATTCCTACCAGGGCGACCTTTTTTTTTTGTTCAAGGAAATTTCAATAATCAATATTCTACCTTCCTCATCTCGATAAATTTGTCTTGCTGGGATTCTTTCTTTAACATATATCACAATTCCTCCTTTCTTCTGCTGTGAAAGCGATACAAATTTAATTCCTAACTTAGGGTAGTTTAAGAGATAGTGATCTTGAGTCTTTATATGTGTTTCTTGTAGAATTGTTATATCTAAATTTTTCTTACTGAGCTTATTCAAAATTATATTTCTCTTAGCTGGGGAGTTTAGTCCATTCACATTTTATGATAATACTGTTAATATTTCTATATTACTGCCTCTGTTTGATCTTGTTGCCCTTGTCAGTCTATCTTCCTTAACTTCTTTGTGTCTACACTCATCATTGTTGTCATGGTGCATTCTCATTTTTTCTCTTCTCTCTGTTTCCTGTTCTTTGTCTTGTGATTCCCGTGTCTTTCTATTATATCTCTCTGCATTGTTCCCTTCTCTTAACTCTCTTTCTTCTAGTTCATCTTCAATTGCCTAGATATCTTCTGGAAAAAACTTTTCTGTTTTATCAATTTAATCTAACCTATATCTCTTTAATATTTTGTCTTATTAATTTTGATGTAATATGTTGGTAGGGCCTTCTCAGATCTCTTACCCTCCTAGTGACTTGTTTGAGGACAATTAGTTCTTTACCTCTGTATTCTATTGGGTCGTCCCTTGTTCTGTGCAAAATCTCATCCCTAATTGACTTCTTCACAAATCTGATATGTACCTCCTTGGGTAAGTTATTTCTTCTCGCGTAATTTGTGTGAATTTTATATATTTCATCAATCTCATTTGCCATCTCATCTTTCCCTGTCCCTAGGGCCCTTGCTAGCAAGTCCGTCATCATTTCTGGGAGGTCCTCCCCCTTCTCTTCCTTCACATTTTGGAAACATAAATAGTGGTCTGCTTTCTCAGTTTCAAGCAGTATAATGGTTTTTTCTAACTCTTTATTTGCTTGCAAAAGTTTTTCATTCATTTCATCTACTCTTCTTTCCTCCTTATTCATTCTATCCTCCATTTCTAATAATTTCTGTTCATTTTTCAATATTTGCTGTTGAAAACATTCAAATTTTCTGTCCATTGCTCCCATCCTCTCTTTGAGTTGTCCAGTATCATTCCTTATTTCACCTATTTCTCTTTTTAAATCCTCATGATTTCTCAACATAACCTCTTGCATGGATTGTAATATTGCTTGTATGTCTTTAAGGGAGCTTGCTCTCTCCCGCGGCATCAACTCCTCTATAGATCTTTGCCCCGCGGGACTTAATTCTGCTGATGAGGCTTGGGTCATCTGCCTTCTTCCAGTCCCAACTCTCATGAAATTTGGGATGCTTGTCATCTTTCTAAATTTCCCAGACTTATGGTTCTGGGAGATTTTAATCTGCCTTCCCTGGGTGGTGCATCGGAGGTGGCCCGAGAGTTCATGGCTTCCATGATGGCCATGGACCTGACCCAAATTATTCAGGGTCCGACTCACGAGGGGGGAAACACGCCTGATCTTATTTTTATCTCTGGGCAGTGGCTTAATGGTCTGGGGGGGTTACTCCAACATCTCAACCCCTTTCATGGACAGACATTATCTCCTGCAGTTGGGCCTCTGTCACGTCACCCCCCACTGTCAGGAGGCAGAACCGACCAGATGGTTCTGCCCCAGGCGCCTGATGGACCCAGATAGGTTCCAGACGGTGCTTGGATTGATTCCTACCTCCCTCTCCCACAGCCCAGTCGAATCCTTAGTTAATGCCTGGCAACAGGCTGCTTCGGAGGCTCTCGACCGCGTTGTGCCTTTGCGGCCTCTGACCCTGCGCAGGTCCTGGCTCGCTCCTTGGTTCTTCAAGGACCTGCGGGAGATGAAACGCCAGAGAAGGGGCCTAGAGAGCATTTGGAGAACCAGTCGGTCCGAGTCTGACCGAACACAGTTAAGATCCTTTTCTAGATCTTATCTTGTGGCAATGGAGGTGGCAAAGCGTGCTTACTTTACCACCCTCATTGCGTCCGCAGATAACCACCTGGCCACCCTGTTTAGGTTGACCCACTCCCTTTTGAATCAAGGGATGGGAGAGGACCCCTTATGAGGATGGGCCAAGGAATTTAGTAAATATCTGGTGGACAAAATTGCTCAGATTTGGGCTGGTCTGGACTCTGACTGGGCGGTATGTGACGAAAGGAAAATGATGAGTTTGGCCGAGAACATTTGGGAAGAGTTTGATCCTGTGACTACGGATTAAGTGGACAGGATCATGGGGAAATTAAGTGCCACCACGTGTTTGTTGGACCAGTGTCCCTTCTGGCTTTCTATGCGTCTTGGGAGGTTACACGAGGCTGGCTCCTAGCAGTTATCAATGCCTCACTGAGTGAAGGATACTTCCCTGCCAGCTTGAAAGAGGCGGTGGTAAGGCCCCTCCTTAAGAAACCTGCATTGGATCCAGCTATTTTAAATAACTTTCATCCTGTCTCCAACCTTCGCTTTCTTGTGAAGGTCGTTGAGAGCGTGGTGGCACGGCAGCTCCCTTTGGTTCTGGAGGAAACTGAGTATCTGGATCCGTACCAATCGGGTTTCAGGCCCGGGTATAGCACGGAGACGGCATTGGTCGCGCTGGTGAATGATCTCTGGCGGGCCTGAGATAGGGGTTATTCCTCTGTCCTGGTCCTATTAGATCTCTCAGCAGCTTTTTATACCATCGATCACAGTATCTTGCTGCGTCGTCTTGAGGAGTTGGGAGTGGGAGGCACCGTTCTGCAGTGGTTCTCCTCCTATCTCTCAGGCCATTCACAGACGGTGTTGGCAGGGGGGCAGAGGTCAACCCCTAGTTGTGGGGTGCCTCAGGGGTCGGTACTCTCGCCTCTCCTGTTCAACATCTATATGAAGCCTCTGGGAGAGATCATCCATGGCTTCGGGGTGAGGTATCATCAATATGCTGATGATACCCAGCTTTTCATGTCCACCCCGAACCAACCCAGTGATGCCCTCGATGTGATGTCCCGTTGCCTGGAAGCAATACAGATTTGGATGGGAAAGAACAGGCTCCGGCTCAACCCGGCCAAGACTGAGTGGCTTTACATACCAGCATCTCATTTAGTCCAAGAAGTTCCATCTTTGGTTATAGGAGGAGAGATGTTTCCTCCCATTGATAGAGCACGCAATCTAGGCGTCCTCCTGGATTCACGACTCAGTTTTGAAGATCATATTGGAGTCGTGGCTAGGGGGGCATTTGCCCAGATTTGCCTGGTGCACCAGTTGCGCTCCTTTCTGGACCGAAATGCCCTATGTACAGTCACCCATGCACTCGTTACCTCCCATATAGATTACTGCAATGCTCTCTACATGGGGCTGCCCTTGAAGACCACCTGGAGGCTTCAGCTGGTGCAGAATGCAGCTGCACGGGTAGTGATGGGAGCACCCCGATACTCCCATATTACACCCCTCCTGCGTGAGCTGCATTGGTTACCGGTTGCCCTCCAGGTGAGATTTAAGGTGCTGGTACTTACCTTTAAAGCCTTACATGGCTTAGGCCCAGGATACTTGCAGGACCATCTGCTGCCGGGAACAAACTCCCATCGCCCAGTACGCTCACACAGAGAAGGCCTCCTCAGGGTACCGTTGGCTAGACAATGTTGGCTGGCAACCCCCAGGGGAAGGGCCTTCTCTGTGGGAGCACCAGCCCTGTGGAACCAGCTCCCCCCTGAGCTTCGGATGGCCCCAGATCTCTAGTCCTTTCGCCGCAGCCTCAAAACACTCCTTTTCCACCTGGCTGACCTGGACTGACAGGGATTTTAATTATGTTTTTAATTTTTTAACTCTAATTTTTAATTTATTTTAATTTTAATTTTAATTTATTGTACAGAGGCCTTTAATTTTAATTTTATCTTAACTTCTGTATTTATTGTATGTTATTGTTGTTAGCCGCCCTGAGTCCTTCGGGAGATAGGGCGGCATATAAGTCCCAATAATAAATAAATAAATAAATGACGTCAGCCAACCCTCCCACTTATACACAATCTTTGTCTTTCCCTCCACCACACCTGGGGAGATTATTGTTCTTCCAAGGTTATAATCACTAGTGCCTTATATCTTAAAAATGCTAGATTTTTGTTGCTAACACAATATCCAACCTATTACACCTATTACACTAAAACATAATAATCATTATTAATCAATTTCAAATATCTATATTCCAAACAGTCCTAACTTTTCTATATAGAAACATGTAACAATAATATAACCAATATTATTCAATTCTTTAACAATAAAAACCAGATTTCACAGTCAGTTCAATTATGAATATTATTATATACAACAAGGGGAGAAATAGATTTTCTCTCCCTCCTTAAACATCCAACTTTTTGTTCCTAATTAGTATCCTCCAAATCAATCATACCATAGGTTATCTTCAATTAATTCCTATTGGTCTAAATTCTCAAAACAATTACCATTTATCCCTTTTGTTTTAGAAACTTTTTGAAACAAATAGTTCACTTCTTAAGTTATGAGTATCACTCTTCCCTCCTTTGATGCTAATTGGTCGTCAGTTCTTCTTCAAAATGTCTGCTCTCTCAGCTCAGTTCGCACTGTCACTCTTCAAGTTTATTTTGTTTTTTGTTAAACTCTTCTTGGCTTTACTGCAAGAACCAGAAAGAGAAACCACCCTTGATCTCCAGTCCTTACAGCCTGTGAGCCTGTTGCTTTAAGGTCAGATCTCTTTTTTCCCCCTCTCCTTCTTGCCATTATCTGACAGGGAAGAGGAATTCCCCTTTCGCTCTGGGGCCTCTCCTCTCCTCTTATCTTCTATGAAATTCTCTGGAAAGATTTCACCATCCAGAACACTTACAAGAGTTCGCTGAGTGTTTCTTCTGCCAGGTTAGATGAATTGCTGTCCCGCTATTTTTGATAGCTGTCATTTCTTCACAGCCACCATAATGGGCCGTCTCCTTCACCCGGCTCTCTCCTAGGCTTTCCTGCTCTCTGCAGCTCGAACCGCCATCCTGAGCTGCTCAGCTGGGCACCTCTGCTTCTAATCTCCCTCTGAGAGATCTGGGGCTTTTTAAAAAACCCACCAGGAATAGAGAAAAAGCTGTGAGATCGGCACGCTCATTTGGAGCAGCATCTCAACACAGCCATTGTGTTTGACAGCTGGCTCCACCTCACATCACAAAAATAGTTAATTACATCATGGCTCGTGCTCTGAATTGTCGGCAATTTCAAGTACTACTTGAGGAGGTTCAGGCACAGTATGATTGTTTAATTATGTACAACAATGTCCGGTGGCTGAGCAGAGGACGAGTGCTGGAGAGATTTGTGGCCTGCTTGGATGAAATTTGGCTTTTTATGCATGGAAAAGGGCAAGAATATCCACACCTCACTGATATGGCCTGGCTTACCAACCTCATGTTTTTCACAGACTACACACCACTTCAGCCTGCTGAATAAACAATTACAAGGTGCAGGGAAAACAGCAGACAGAATGTTTTGTGATATCAAAACATCTGAGAGAAAACTGCAGGTTTTTGAAAGAGACCTTGAAAGCGGGCAGCTGAAATATTTTCCTACTCTAAAAGCTCATTATTTGCGGACAATCCTACAAGCCATCAGGAAATCTACAAAGAGTTTTCTAGCATTGTTACAGCTGCAAAAGTAAATTTTAGTAATAGATTTTCACAGTTCCGAAAAATGGAGACAACCCTGTGTTTTCTTACTGTTTCAGATAAAGCCAAATTTGAAGAATTTGATCTTTCCTGCTTAGAGTGGTTACATTTAGGAAATCTGGAAATGGAGCTACTGGAATACCAAGAACATGCTATCTGGAAAAATAAATTCTGTGACCTGTGTGAAACACTAGAGAAGATGGAATGGATGACAAAGGTGAATTGTCTCACGAAGGACGAGAAATTAGTAGGCAAAATTCAGACGTTTATTTAGTTCAGCTCCGGACAGCTCACAGGCAACACAAACCAGCTTTTATAGGGAACTGTCAAACGTAACAACCAATGGGTGAACTGTGTTTTCCCGCCGCTTGGCAACAGCCAATACCCTTTCGGCAGTCTGACAGCTCTGGGCTGCGTATTTGGCTGCTAGGGGAATCCTCTCAGCTGAGTGGCCGGCTCGGCTGGACGACCTGATTGGAGACTGCCATGCTGACAGCTCCGGCGGCTGTCAGCTGGAACGGTCTTGCGCATGCGTGTTTGCACTCGGCAGTTCTTTTGACAGCTGTCACTGTCAATGGCTGCCTGCGGCTTTGTGCGCATGCGTTATTTCTTCCGGCAGCCTTTTGACAGCTGTCAACTGTCAACGGCTGCCGGGATGGGGTTTCCTCAGGGAGTTTGAAGGCTCCCAGGGGTTTGGAATGTATCAAAAGGACAGCACAGTTAGTTTTGAGAATGAAATCTTGAAAGTGTGGAATTCTCTGCCAGATAATTTTAAATGCATGAAAGCACTTGGGATTGCTCTCCTTACTTTGTTTGGATCATCTTACGCTTGTGAGCAGCTGTTTTCAGCTATGAATTTTATCAAATCAGACAACAGAAGTAAACTAACAGATGACTGGAGCACCCCTTTATCTGCAACCCCAGCCCCTGCCTCACCTTGCCTCATGGCAATGGCACCCCTGCCCTGCCCCCTCCCTTGCCTCATCTCACCCTGCAGGATGAGCCTCCTATCCACTGTCCCACCCAACAGAGAACACCTGGATCTCCCCCAATCCTGCTTGTCCAGCCCCAACAGGCATCCCTCCCCAGGAGCGACATTGAGGTGGCCACGCCCACCCAGGCCATGCCCACCCACACTGCCATGACTACTGTAGCCATGCCCACTTGGTGGTCATGCCTACTTGATGGCCACACCCACTTGGTGGCCACGTCCCCGGCACTCGGTGATGCATAAGTGGGTTTCAGGTTGCAGTTTGGGCACTCGGTCCCAAAAAGGTTCGCCACCACTGGTCTAGGGAAAGAGTGCTCTCTGTTAGAATGTGTTTTTAGTAACTGGGAAACAATGAAACCCCAGGTGGTCATTAAAATAAGTTTTAGTAAAAACAAACTGAACCTTTTGTACCACCATCTGGCCCACATATTTTCTTGGATTCAAATTTTTGCTGTGCCCAAAACAAGGTTCTGAGGATATAGAAGAGATTAATGCTTTAACTGATTATCTCAATACTCAAAAAAGTATAGAGGAAGAATTATATGCAAGTTTCTTTATCAATTTGCCACTAAGGGGGAGGAAAAAGCTGTGTCAGAAGAAATTTTGAGGACCAACCAGAGGAAGCATTTCCACCCCGACCCCATTCAGGAACAAATAATCCTCCTGTCCCAGCATTACAGTCACAGCCTGAGAGGATTCCCAAACCAACAGTTTGGGAATTTACAGAAAAACCAATGTGCCCAATGTAAACAGATGGGAAATTGGAAGAATGAATGTCCATTAAATTGCCAAAGACCTCAGCCCAATAGATGATGGCCTCAATTCCAGCCACCCCCAGGCCCTCCCCAGAGACAGTTGATGGCACAAGAAGAAGAATTATATTGATGGATCTCTGGAGCACTAGTTTCTACCCCAAACCTCTGGTGAAGTTATATGTGGGGGGAAGATTCCAATATTTTCTTGTTGACACCGGGGCAATTTACAGTGTCCTCAATGACCCTACTGTTCCATGTCTAACCACTCAAACTACCCCCATAATAGGTGTTACAGGGAGAATGGAAACTGCCAAAGTGGACGCTTGGAAGTTAAAGGGATCCAAGGTCCCAGTGTGACCCATTCATTTTTCATTCTGCCTCAATGTCCTATTAATTTGTTAGGAAGAGATCTATTAGGAAAATTGGGAGCCACCCTCAAGTGCTCCCCTCAGGAAGTACAGCTACTTTTTTCTCCTGATCAAGCATATTTGTGTTTCCTGAGTCTGCAGGATTCAAAGTCGCCTTCAGACTCTCTCAATAACCCTTTTGTATGGTACCAGGGAATGCCTGGATATGCTAAATTTGATGTTCCTCATTTGGCAAAACTGAAACAACCCCTGTTTCAATAAGGCAGTATACAATAAAAAGGGAGGCTCGTATTGGCATAAAACAACATATTCAAACCTTTTTAAACTTTGGCATTCTTAGAGAAAGTCAGTCCCCATGATTCACCCCAATTTTTCCAGTCCCAAAGCCTGATGGGACTTGGAGAGCTGTTCAAGACCTCAGAGAAACGAACCACAGACTTCAAGCTTTACAGCCTGTGGTTGCCAATCCCTATACCCTTTGACCACTCTATCACACCGCCAAGTGTGATACATCATGATAGACCTAACAGATGCATTTTTCTGCATTTCTCTAGGCATAGAATGCCAAGATTATTTCTCCTTTGAATGGAAAGACCCAGATGATGGACGCCACTGCCAATTAACATGGACTAGATTGCCCCAGGGATAAAAAAACAGCCCTACAGCCTTTACTGCTGCCCTGTCTGTGGATTTAAAAGACTTTGATGCCATACCTACAATGCTTTTACAATATGTGGATCATCCAAAAATGAACAAGAGGAACAATCAACTGAATTGTTGAATCATCTGGCCAAAAAGGGATACACAGTGTCCCAAAAGAAAATCCAATGGAAGCAAACTGTAAACTATTTAGGTTATGTGCTAGATAAAGGAACTCGATGCTTACATGGAAGCAGACTCCAGGCACTGAGAGCCTTACCAATGCCAACCAATGTGAAACAACTTTGATCTTTCCTGAGCATTACAGGATATGCCAGACTATGGATCCCCCTCTAGCTAACCCATTGTACCAACTGACCCAAAAAGATATGGCTTGGGAGTGGAACGGGGAGTGAAAGTCTGATGCTATCAGACTAGTCTCACTGATTTGATTTATACCTCACAGAACAAACAGTCTGTGATGTAGGAGTTTTATTGCAAAAAGTGGGTCCAGGGTGGATTCCAGTGGATTGTCAAAAAATCTGGACAGTGTTGTTAAAAGATGGCCTGCATGTCTAAAAGCAGTCACAACTACAGCTGTCCTGATTGCAGAGTCACAGAAAATTATTCTTTGAGACAAAAGCCACCAGTGATTAAAGCCAGTGATTAAAAACACTCCCACCACACATAGTGGTGTTAACTGCTTGATGTGTCCACTACCTTCAGTGTTTTTTGCTGTTTTCCTTCCACACAAGAGGCCTTGCCAAATCTATTTGTCATTGAGGACCATCTCCTATGATGTCCTGCCATCAGATGAGTGATGACTTTGAGCTATGGCTCCAAGTTTTTCCACCTGAAAGGATTCAGATGATTCTGATCTTGAGCCTGAAGTTGATTTCCCCCTGAAGAGGGCTCCATCGTATAAAGCTGTAACTGAACTAAAATCTCAAAATGCAAGGTGTCTGACTGAATGGGAATTTCACCACCAACTGCAAGATATGATTTTGGCTAATTCCTTAAGGAAACCTCAGATCCAGAAAAGAAGTTGTTCTTCAGCTTCCCCAGCCTGGGGAACATATGTCTTTATTTTTCAAATTTGAGCTTTGTCTCAAAATGTGAGGTTTCTGGCTGAATAAGAATTTAACCACCAATTGTGAGATATGAATTTGGCTAAGTCCTCAGGGAAAGCTCAGATCCAGAAAAGAAGTGGTTCTTTAGCTTCCCCAGACTGGGGGAATATGCATATATTTGTTCTTAAAATTTGAGCTCTTTCTCAAAATTTGACCTTTCTGGCTGAATGGCAATATTAAACCAAATTGCAAAAATATGCTTTGACTAACCTCAGGGAAAGATCTGATCCAGAAAACATGAATATCTGTTTCTTTTTCAAATTTGAGCTCTGTTTCAAAATTCAACCTTTCTGGCTGAATGGCAGTATTACCACAAATTGAGAGATATACTTTAGGCTAACTCCTTTGGGAAAGCTCCAGAAAATAAGTGATTCTTCAGCTTCCCCAGCCTGGGGAACATGAATATATCTGCTTTTAAATTTTGAGCTCTGCCTTGGTGGAGCAGTGGGCTAATGCCTCCTTAAGTAACACCAGCTGCCTGCAATTAGTGCAGGTTCGAGTCCCACCAGGCTCAAGGTTGACTCAGCCTTCCATCCTTCCGAGGTAGGTAAAATGAGGACCCAGATTGTTGGGGGCAATGAGCTGACTTTGTAATAATGCCGCTTGGGGTTTGTGTGAAAGCCCTAATAAGCAGGCATATACATAGAATGAAGGCTACTGCTAAGCTTGTAAGCCGCCCTGAGTCTTCAGAGAAGGGCGGGATATAAATGGAATTAAAATAAAAATAAAAAAATAAAAATGCAAGGTTTTTGGCTGAATGACAATTTTACCACCAACTATGAGATTTGCCTTGATGTAACCTCATGGAAAGCTCTGATCTGGAAAACAAGTGGTATTTTGTATCCTTCAGCCCAGGAAAACACGAATATCTTTTTCTTTTTCAAATTTGAGCTCATACGCAATATCAACCTTTCTGGTTGAATGGGACATTTACCCACAAATTGGGAGACATACTTTGGGCTAACTCCTCTGGGAAAGGTCAGATCCAGAAAATAAGTGGTTCTTCAGCTTCCCCTGCTGGGGACAACAGGAATATATCTTTGCTTCTCAAATCTGAGCTCTGTCTCAAAATGCGAGGATTCTGGCTGAATGGGAATTTTACCCCCAATTGTGGGAAAATGCCACAACTGTTCAGGGAACTCTTCAGGGAATGGTTGGATCCAGAAAAGAAGTGGTTCTTCAGCTTCCCCAGCCTGGAGAAACATGAACATTTGTCTGTTTTTCAAATCTGAGCTCTGTCTCAAAATTTGAGGTTTCTGGCTGAATGGGAATTTTAAATCAAATTGCAAGAATATGCTTTGGGCTAACTGCATGGACAGATCAGATGCAGAATATAAGTGTTTGGGTTTTTTTTGGCTTCGTGAGCCCAGGGTAACTTGAATATGTGTTTGCTTTTCAAATTTAAGCTCTGTCTCAACATGTGAGGTTTCTGATTGAATGGGAATTTCATCACCAATTGCGAGATATAACTTCAGCTAATTCTTCAGGGAAAGCTCAGATCTGGAAAAGGTGGGGGTTTTTTGGCTTTGGCATTCTGGGAACATGTGAATATCTTTTTCTTTAAATCTTGAGCTCTTTCAAGTTTACACCAGGTGTCATGTTGACATGGATGAAAGAAACTGGAGCTCTGGTTTCCTAATCTGATTTTGCTTCAACTGGAGACCCAGAGAGGTCAGAAAGTCAACCTGGAGAGGCAACGAGGAAGAAGGTAAACCTTGGGAGTTCGGAGCCAATAGCGGTTGGCCCAAACAGACCGAGGGAACTCTTTAAACAGGTAAGAGAAAGGCTGCCAGCAAATATGCAGACAGCCCAAGCCATAGACAGCAGCGGAAGAAGCAAAGAGCCACAGCAGCACCGCTGAACAGCTGACTGTCAACAATGTGCGAGATCTGGGTGAGATTGTTTTTTATTTCTCTTCTCTATGAACTTTTAAAATATAAATCCCTGAACTGGATAATTTTTAAAAGTAAAAACCCCAAGAAGACTTGGGAAGAAGAGAGTTAAAAGTGGCGAGAAATCTGAAATGGGGGAACAAAATTAAGGAATATAAAAAATATGCAGAAAAGATTTGAGACTGATTGAAAAAATAATAACTTGGGGGGGACTAACTTTCTTGATTTGGGAAGACTTTTTTACTTTGTTGTGAAAGAGCATTTTAAATAAAAGTTTTATTACTGGATAGAGACATTACAATTAATGAGGACATCTAGTGGTGAAGGAAGATACTACAGTAATACAGAAAGAACCAGAAGAGTGATGACCTTGAAACACTTGTGCTAAACAAAGAACTTTCTGTGACTCTAAAAAAGAAAAAAAAACAAATGTATTGTTTAAACTACATCTTTTAACTCTAGATATAACTATTATAGAAACTATTTAGAGACAGAGGGATTTTTTTTAATTTTTGAAGTGAGAAATATCTGGATTAGACTTATGCGGTTGGTTTTTTTTAATGTTGGATTACAGCTTAAACTAGTTGGCCCTTTCTAAAACTTGGATTATAGCCTAAAACAGTTGGCTCCTTTTAAAAGTTGGATTATAGCCTAAAGTAGTGGGATTTTTTTTTCTAAAGTTGGATTATAGCCTAAAGCAATTGGCTTTTTTTCCTTCTCCCTGTGGATTTACAAAATTTGCTTGATTGAACAATGATGCACCAAACCTCACTAAAATTACAAAAACCCTGCTTCTGCACCCTCTTCTGGAACATCTAGTCCAGCAAGTCTATTGAAGCAATGTTATAATGAGAGAAGGGAAACATTCTTCCAAAAGAGATGCATGCAACTTTACAACTAATGCAAGAAATGATGCAGAAGAATCACCAAGAAACAAAAAGCAATCTTGATAAGCTAGATGAACAAATGCTTGACATGACACAATTTGAGGTTCATCAACAAATGATTCTTAAAAATGAACAAAGAACTGAGAATGTGGAAGATCGATTAGATCAAATCAAAACTTAGAAGGACAAATCGCTGCCTTGGAAATGGAGAAAGCAGTACACTATTTGAGATTCCAGAATATACCGGAAGATAAAGAGGAAGATATAGCAGAAGTTATTATTAATCTGTTAGCAGAGGCCCTAAAAATTGAAATATTGGAGATGCAGCAAAAACTGAATGAAATATTTAGAATGAATTCAAGTTATGTGAGGAAACACAAATTGCCCAGAGAAGTCCATGTAAGATTTATGAAGAAAACAACAAGGGATGAGATATTAAGAAGAGTCAGAGATGACCCATTATGATATAAAGATAAAGAAATAGTAGTGCTGAAACAGATTCCCAAGAGAATAAGGGATACTGAAAGACAATATCATTTTTTGACTACAAAGCTGATTGCAAAAGGAGTAAATTTTAGATGGCTGATGCCAGAAGAGATTCTAATCAATTGCAATAATACAAGATATTGATTGAATTCAGTGTGGAAGGCACAGGGTTTTGATGAAAGATAAAGAGCATTTCTGGGAGAAAGAGCACAATATCAACAAGAGGATGGAAAAACCAGAAACAGGCAGAACAAACAATAGAGGAAACAACTATACAAATGGAAGAAGAAAAAGAGAAGATGAATCAAGAAGATGAGGGAACAGTAAGAGAGCAGAGGGTTACGAGATCAAAAAGACCTAAATATAAGTCAATCAAAATGGAGAAGGAAAATGGAATTTTTTCAGTGAATATAAATGGATTGAATTCCCCATCAAAAAGAAAAAGAATTTTCAAACAATTACAGAAATTAAACATTGATATGTTTGCAAGAGACACACATAAAAAAACAACATAATAATTTTTTGGGAAAATCCAAAAGTTGGAAAACTTTATTACACATCAGCTCAACAAAAAAGGAGTAGCTATATATGTTAAAAAGACAATAGATTCCAAAATGATTTATGTAGATGAAGAAGGAAGAATACTAATGGTAGAAATATTTTTAAATCAAAAACAGATACTTTTGATAACAATATATGCACCAAATAACAAACAAGAAGAATTTTATCAAAACTTTCACAGAAAAATAGTAGAAATGGAATATCAAAATATATGCTTAATTGGGAATTTCAGTGCAATAGTAGATAGGACATTAGATTATAAAAGCAGTAAATCAGGGAAACAAGGAAGAAAAAGGTTACCTAAGACTTTTTTTTCACATTATAGAGGAAATACTTGTACAAGATATTTGGAGAGAAATGAACCCAGGAAAATCACAATATACACTTTGTTCTAATAGTCATATATCTTGGTCTAGAATTGATACGATTTGGATGATGCGTGAGTTAAGGGTTAATATGCAGGAAATTGAAATAGAATTAGGTACTTGGGCAGATCA
The DNA here is from genome assembly GCA_024449315.1 of Daboia siamensis. Lineage (NCBI taxonomy): Eukaryota > Metazoa > Chordata > Lepidosauria > Squamata > Viperidae > Daboia > Daboia siamensis. Next base: position 254,517 of record JAKJMR010000369.1, on the reverse strand, counting down.
TAATCCTTTAAAAATAGTGTGGAAAGGAATGCAGAAAAAATTAAGAGGGACTTTGAATCAATCTATATTAAAAGAGAAAGAATTTATAGAATTAGCAACAAAAGAAATGGATTTTTTCTCCAAAGAAAATAAAAAAGAAGATATAACATTACAAAATGTATGGGATACAGCCGAAGCATATTTTTGAGGCATAGTTATAACATACATGGTAAAAAAAATAAAGAAAAGAGACAACAATGTCAGTTGTTAAAAGAATTTAAAAAATTGGAATGAACTACAGTACAAATAAACCCACAAAAAAAATATTGAAAAGACAAATGGAAATAATAATAAAAAATTTAATTTAATAGAATCAGAAAAATTGGCACAGCAAATTAAAAAGGCAAAGCAAAACTTTTTTGAAAATGCAAATAAACCAGGAAGATGGTTAGCTTATAAACTTAAAAAAGGAGAAAAAAATGATAATTTAATAGATGAAAAAGACTGTTTACAATTTAAAAATAAGCAATAAAAAAGATAATTAAAGAATACTATGAGAAACTGTATTTGCTAAGGAAGAAATTCCATGGGAGAAAATGACTCAATTATATGGAAGAAAATAATTTACCAAAAATTCTAGAAAATTTCAAGACGATGTTAAATGAAAAAATAACAATGATGGAACTGACAGAGGCAATAAAAAGACAAAAAGAAAAAAGACTCCAGACAGAGTTTTATACAGTAAATGCTTACAAGATACATTGTTTACCATTGAAAGATGTATGTAACTAACTTTTCTTGGAGACAAAACTCCCAAATGCATGGACAGAAGCAAATGTTACTTTTGTGTACTGGGTTCTTTGCTTGAGCGAATTGACGAGGCGAGTGAGTTCAGTCAGAAACATTCTTTATTTGCTTGCAGGAACAGAATTGGGGAACAGGGCTGCGAATGCAGCTATTTATACCCTGGCCTCTAGGTGGCAGCCAATAGGTTTAAAGTAACTTATTGCCGCACTAGAAGCAGCCAATGGCAGTGCTGGAGATGGGTTGTCTGAGGAGCTGGGAGCCGTTAGCCAGTTCCCTGCTTAAACAGCCTTCCAGCAATCAAACTCATGTGATACACTTGGTAAGGCAAAGCCCAATACATTACACCCCTCCCCCCTAGAATGTACACACATTATAGCAACAAAAGGAATAAGTACAGCAATTACAGAGTTTACAAAATACAAAATAGTAGTATGCATGAGTACAGGATTGTTTCATGTTTTGCTAATACAGAGGCTTTCCTGACTAGCAGCAATTTCAGTAACAAACACAACATTACAGCACAATTACAGGGTGGGTGTGTCTCCTCCCATCTATGGACAGGAGTGTGTGGCATTTCAGGCCTAGACTGCTGACGTGTGACACCCATGTATTTGCACTTCAATGGCTTTATCTAATCCTGGCCACCATTACTTTGTGCCAATGCTTTCATCCGAATAATACCAGGATAACCTTCATGAAGCAATTGAAATACCCTGTCCCTTAATGAAGTGGGGACAATGACCCTGCTCCCCCATAGAATACAATCCTTATGAGCTGAAAGCTCATGTCTACGTATGTAGTAGCTCTGGAACTTGGATCCAGGACTGTTTTCCAGCCACCCCATGTGGACCCAGGATAGCACTCTACTTAGAGTCTTGTCTGCAGCCATTTCTGCAGCTACACCCCCAGTGTGGAGGGGAAATTCTGGCAAGTCCTGAATAGACAAAACGCAGACTGCTAGGGCCAGATCTGGCTCAATTTGAGGCAGTGGAAGCCTGCTGAGGCCATCTGCGTGGCCCATATCTTTGCTGGGTTTGTGAATTAGCCTGAAACTGTAGTCCGATAAAAAGATGGACCATCTTAATATCCTAGGGGATAAGATGTGGGGTGTCTGTCTGTCTGCAGTGAATAACCCCAATAGCAGTTTATGGTCTATAAAGACCATGAAGTCTCTGCCATACAAGTAGTCATGGAATTTTTTTACTCCAGCTACTATGACCAATGCTTCTTTATCAATTTGTGTGTAATTACACTCTGTGGAAAACAGTGTCCTGGAATAGAAAGCAATTGGTACTTGAGTCCCATCACTCTCCAAGTGGCTTATAACAGTCCCCACCCCATATGGGGATGCATCACATGCAAGGCACACCAGCATCGACTCTTTAAAATGAGTGATCATAGAACTGGTGGACAGTAGGGCCTTCAAAGCCTTAAAGCTGCTTTCATGAACATTGGTCCATTTCCAAGCAGTATTTTTATCCAAGAACTGGTGTAATGGCTCTGCCACTGCAGCCTTGTTAGGAAGGAACACATGGTAAAAATTTAGGAGGCCTAGGAATGCCTGAAGCTCTCCCTTTATTTTGGGGCTGGGTGCCATCTGAATGGCTTTCAATTTCGATTCAGCAGGGTGGATGCCATCAGCATCCATACAGAAACCCAAGAACTCAGTTGAAGGGACTCCAATGCTACACTTGTTTTTCTTAAGTTTAAGGCCCACTTCATGAATCCGTTGAAGCACGGCTCTGAGCCTCCTTGCAAGCACCTCAGTGGACTCACCAGCGATGAGCACATCGTCAAAATAGGGGCAAACCCCTGGAATGCCCTTGAGCGTGCGTTCCATGATGCCTTAAAAAATGCCAGGGGCTATGCTAACCCCGAATTGCAGGCGTTTTACTTTAAAGGCCCCCCTGTGGGTTACAATAGTCTGTGCCATGGCTGTGGCCTCGTCCACAGGAAGCTGTTGGTACGCCTGAGCCAAATCTAACTTTGCAAAAACTGTACCCCCTTGTAGTGATGCCAGGATGTGGCTCACTACTGGCACCGGGTACACATGCTGTTTGAGTGCACAATTAATTGTGCACTTGTAATCAGCGCAAATTCTGACCTTTCCATTGGCTTTTAGTGGCGTGACAATTGGAGTTTCCCATTCACCCCCATCTACAGGCTGTAGTACCCCCTGTTCTAAAAGCAGGGCTTTTTTTCTCATAGAACGCTCGGAATGGCATTCCAGCACCTTTTTTTGCAAAAAAAAAAAAAAGCGCTCCCTCTATTGGCTTTAGGAGTAGGCAATCTTGGCTCTTTTTTATGATTTATGGACTTCAACTCCCAGAATTCCTGAGCCAGCCACACTGAGGGGAAAGAGAGGTTTCCAAGCTGAGCCATGCTGGCTCAGGAATTCTGGGAGTTGAAGTCCTTGAGTCATAAAAGAACCAAGGTTGTCTATCCTGCACTAGAAGATGACATTAAAATTCTTTACAAGGTTACTTCTTTAGGAACTAAACTTTTAGAATCTAAAACAGCTAATTCAAAAAAGCCAACAGGAAAGAACCTCACATTTTTCATCTGCTTCTGCCAGCCGCGATATATAGTCTAGCCCCTAGGTGGCAGCCAATAGGTTTGAACCAACCATTGCCGCCTGGGGCTAGCCAATTGCAGGACAGGAGACAGTTAGTCTGGGTTGCTGGGGAGCTGTTAGCTGCTCTAGCAACCCATGTGGTGTATCACAAGAGCCCAGTACATAACACCAGGAAAGAAATGAGAAACATTTTTCTCAATGTAATATGTCTAATTTAGCTGATGCTAGGGAAAAAAAAGTATCTTTTGTACACTTTTGAAAACTATTTTGAATCTATAACCATCTATTACAACTAAACCACTTTAAACAATTCTTAAGAATGAAATATTCTTAATTTGGACTTTACTTTTACTGTTTGGACTGTTGTGTGTTTTGAAAAATAGATTATTTAGAATCTAGTTATGTTGCACTTCAGTCTTCAAATAATTAACCTAGTATTTACATAACAACATATGATGTTTTCCATGGTGAGCTTAACATCAATAACAATATTTATTAAAAAGGCTAAAATAATTTCTGGTGGTATTATCTGTACATTAAAATTTTGTTTAGTCAAAATCTTTCATTTTTCACATTCTGGATAAGCAGTGGTCATATCCTAGCAAAAGATGTTACATATGTGCATAAGTGTAGTCAGTAGCATATGCCTTTTAAAAATATCAAACATGGAAAGAAACAAAATAAGTCCAAAATATCTGTATTACATCCAGAAAAGCCAATTTTGCAACCAATATTTCTCATCCATAACTATGGCATCCTAAGGATACCTGCATACATGCAAATGCTTCTCTGGGATTAGTAATGCAGCAGGGATTGCTTTTTCCTTCCAGTAACAGATTGCTGAGAAATACCAAACATCGCCTTGAGAATTCCAATGTTTATTATAATTTTTTCTGGATGTGGTTGGAAAGAGGCTGTTTGGCGCCGGAGACCACTGCCACAAGGAACACAGTTCTGGTTTGGAGTTTGGAGCAGCTCTGGGTGGGGGCTCAGCACAGGCCATGGCTTGGCAACTGCAGAGAGGGGAATCCCCACGGCGACTATGGGGAGGGGAATCCCTGCGGCATGTGGTTTTGAGCCGCAGGGGTGGGGGGGGGCAAAGGATGGGCGGCGACACCATAGCAAGACACCGGCATTGCTCCCAGTGACAGTACCTCTGAGTTCCGGCACCTTTTTTTTGGGGGGGGGGGGGGAAGCACTATCTAAAAGTTTATCTAACTCAGCGTCTATCTTGTGTTTAAGAGCAAATGGCACTCTTCGAGGTTTAATCCTGACCAGCATTACAGTAGGATCTAGTTTAAATGTTATTGACACCTGAGTCAAACACATCTGCAAATTCCTTGCATACTGTTGCTAGACTCATGACTTGCATCCGGATGATTCTGGTTACTTGGATGCCTAATGAATCAAACCAATCGAGCCCGCTCAGGCTTGTTCACTGACCCTCTACTACGACAATGTCCAGGTGCCCAGAAAACTTCTTAAATTTGACAGCCAGTGTGGCCTCACCCTTGACTACGACTGTGGCATTCTGGAAGTTGGTCAGTATAATGTCAGATGGTCTGAGCTTGGCCCATCTCTTGCTGCAATTGCAGACGAAGTTAAATGTTTCAAGTGATATAATGGACACGGCTGAGTCCGTGTCCAGCTCCATCTTGCAAGGGACAACTTGCAGCTCAACCTGAAGCCGAAACTTCAGCCTAATGGGGCGGCGAGCTCCCATGTGGCAAACATTTCTGCAGCTAGAGCAAAACCCTACACTAAACTGCCCCGGGGCCCCGGTACCTCTCCTGATCAGAATGTCCGACTGGCAATTCGATTAACAGTCTCTCTCATGACCCCTGCAGACGGATGCAATGTGGCCAGTCTTCCTGCAGGCCCGGCACATGGCTGTCTGGAACCTCAATGCCTCAATGCCGCAATGAATTCGGATGCTGTTTCACCCTGCTGTTGAACCCTCTGTTCAAACGCATGGCACCAAGTGATTACCAACAGCTTGGGCTGGAAATGGTCGCCAAGCCATTTCTTCAAGTCCGTGAATGTTATGGACTTCAATGGCATTGGTGAAAACTAGTTCTCTGCAATGTCAAACATGGCTGGGCCGCAAACACACGAAACCACTATATTAGAAATACACTATTATTAACATGGGAAAAAATAAAATATAAAATCTGTTTCAAAATTCCAGGATGGCTTTCAACAATGGAAGCATTTGTACATCCAAATCTAGTCAGTCTCAATAAAATATGGGCATACAAAGATATTTTAAATTCTGAAGGGTATTTAAAATCCAGGCAAGAGATGGAAAATCAGGGCATCGATTTAACATGGTGGTCACATTTACAAATGCAAGTCAGATATGATATTAAACAATATGGACTTTATAAAGAGCAGACTATGTTTGATCAGACATTAACTTCCAATGAAAAGTTAATTTAAAAATGTACAATTTCTTATTAAATCTCAAAATGGAAGATGAACAAGTAAAAGAGACAATGATAGTATGGGCAAAGAATTTTGGATATAATATAGACCTAGAGAAGTGGCAAGGTTTGTGGGAAAGAAACTATAAATTGACAATGTCAGCTTCATAAAAAGAAAGCATAAAATGATCTATAGATGGCACTTGCCACCAACAAGATTAGCAAAAATGTTTAAAAATATGTCAGAGAAATGTTGGAAATGTAAACACAAACCAAGTGCTTATCATATATGGTGGACATGTGTTAAAGCAAGGATATATTGGACAATAATCCACACTTGGTTAGAAAAAATGTTAGAGAAACACATAGACTATAAACCTGAATTTTTTTTACTAGGTATAAAGCCAGAGAAACTTTTACATAATTGATTGATTCTACATGTGGTAACAGTGGCAAGAATTATATTTGCACAATATTGGAAGAACGAAGACATACCACCAGAAGAAGAAATAATTAAAAAAATACTAGACTGTGCAGAAATGGACAGACTTACTTTAAGGTTAAAAGAAAAGAAAAAACAAAATATTGGGACCTATTTTGTCAATGGTTAGAGAAAAGATTTAGGGATTAGGAATTTAATTTGTATTAGTGAATAAGATACCCAGACAACACATTTTTGTTGAATATTACTATTGAATTCTGTTAAAAAAACTAATCAATAAAACTTTATTAAAAAGAGAGAGAGAGCTCTTTCAGAAAATGTGAGGCTTCTGGCTGAATAGGAATTTTACCCCAAACTGAGAGTACATGCCGCAACTCTTCTGGGAACTTCAGGGAAAGCTCAGATCCTGAAAAGAAGTGGTTCCTCAGCTTCACAACCTGGGGGAAGATGAATATGTGTCTGATTTTCAAATTTGAGCTCGTACTCAAAATTTGACCTTTCTGGCTGCATGGCATTTTTACCACTAACTGTGAGATTTGCCTTGGGCTAATCTCATGGAAACCTCTGATCAGAAAAACAAGTGGAGTTTTGGGTTTCTCAGCCCGGGAAAACATGAACATCTTTTTGTTTTTCAAATTTGAGCTCGTACTCAAAATTTGACCTTTCTGGCTGAATGACATTTTTACCACAAATTGCGAGATATACTTGGGCTTTCAGGGGAAGCTCAGATCCAGAAAATAAGTGGTTCTTCAGCTTCCCCTTCATGGAGGAACATGAATATGTCTTTGTTATTTAAATTTGAGCTCTTTGTCAAAAAGCGAGGTTTCTGGCTAAATAAGAATTTCACCACCAATTGTGAGATATGAGTTTGGCTAATTCCTCAGGGAAAGCTCAGATCTGGAAAAGAAGTGGTTTTTTGCCTTCGGCATTCCAGGAATAAATGAAAATCTTTGTCTTTAATGCGAGGTATTTCAGAAAATGCAAGGATTCTGGGTGAATGGCAATTTTACTCTCAATTGCGGGAATGTGCCACAACTCTTTTGGGAACTTCAGGGAAAGCTCAGATCCTGAAAAGAAATGGTTCTTCAGCTTCCCCAACCTGTGGGAACATGAATATGTGTCCTTTTTTCAAATTTGAGTGTCTCAAATTTTGAGGTTTCTTGCTGAATGGGAATTTTAAACCATATTGCAAGAAAATATGCCTTGGGCTAACCACACAGAAAGATCAAAGGCGGAATATGTGGTTTTTCATCTTCCCAAGTCTGGGGGGAATGTGAATATGTGTTTGCTTTTCAAATTTAAGCTCTGTCTCAACATGTGAGATTTCTGACTGAATGGGAATTTCACCATCAATTGTGAGATATAACTTTGGCTAACTCCTCAGGGAAAGATCTGGAAAAGGTTTTTCAGCTTCGTCATCCAGAAACACATGAATATGTGTTTTTAAAACTTGAGCTCTTTCTGAAAATGCTTTCAGGAAAGCTCATATCTTGAAAAGTGGTTCTTTTGCTTCCTCAGCTTGGGGGAACATGAACATGTGGCTGTTTTTCAAATCTGAACTCTGTCTCAAAATTTAAGGTTTCTGGCTGAATGGGAATTTTACCCCCAGTTGGGCTAACCTCATGGAAAGATCAGATGCCGAAAGTAAATGGTTTTATGGCTTGCTGAGCCTGGGGGAACCTGAATATTTGTTTGTTTTTCAAATTTAAGCTTTGGGTCAAAGTGCGAAGTTTCTGGCTGAATGGGAATTTCCACAAATTGCAAGATATGATTTCGGCTAATTCCTCCGGGAAAGTTCGCATCTGGAAAAGGAGATTGTTTTTCAACTTTAGTTCTGTCTCAAAATTCAAGTTTTCTGTCTAAACTGAAATCTACCATGAATTGAGATATACCTTGGGCTAAATCCTCTTGGACACCTAGGTCAGGAAAAGAACTAGTTTTTCTGTTTCTCCAAACTGGCAGAACATGAATCTGCTTTTGTTTTTTAAATTTGAGCTCATTCTCAAAATTCAAGTTTATTTACTGGCTGAGTTGAGATTTACCACTAATTAAGAAATATGCCTTGGGCTAACTCCTCTTGAACATCTTGTGTCTGGAAACGAAATTGATTTTCTGCTTTGCTAGGCTGGGGAAATATGAGTATGTATGTGATTTTGAACTTTGAGCTCTAGTTTTATCACTAAATGAAAGATATGCCTTGGGCTAAACGCCCAGAAATATCAGATGCGGAAAATAAGTGGTTTTTCGGCTTCTCAAGCCTGGGGGAACCTGAATATGTGTTTGCTTTTCAAATTTAAGCTCTGTCTCAAAATGCGAGGATTCTGACTGAATTTGAATTTCACCACCAAGATATTACCAGTTAATTCCTCAGGGAAAGCTCGTATGGAAAAGGAGATTGTTTTTCAACTTTAGTTCTAAAGTGTTTGGAGAATGACGAGAGGGAGACAGCAGGCTGGGTTCCAAACGTTTATTTTGCTTCAGCTCCGGACAGCTGACAAGCGGAGAAACCCTTGCTTTTATAGCGAACTGTCAACTGTTAAAACCAATCAGGGAACCATGTTCTCCCGCCTCGAGGCGGAGACCAATGGCCTACCGGCATCTTTGACAGCTCCTGGCCGACTGCGCTTGCGCGGCTAGGTCAAGGAATCCACCAGCTGGCTGGCCCACCGGCTGAGGGAAAGCGTGTTCGGGAACCGGCGTTTTGACAGCTCATGGCTGTCAGCTGGGCTGGCTCTGGCGCACACGCAGTTGCGTTAGGCAGTCTTTTGACAGCTGTCAACTGTTAACGGCTGCTGCCGGCTTGTGCGCGTGCGCGATTTCTTCCGGCAGCCTTTTGACAGCTGTCACTGTCAACGGCTGCTGCATTGGGGATTCCCCTGGTAAAGCCTCAGGTCTGGAGGCTTCCTCGAGCCGTGTTAGCCCTTGTAACTGTCAGTATATAACACCCCTTCCCCCCCCCCGAACTGAGTCCTTAACAACATTTTTAACTGAACTGTCAGGATAAACATTTTTAACAGAGGCGTTGAGCGTCGGCGTGCTTCCAGCCCATTCAAAGTCCGCGAGGTAGGCGGGGGGCCGTCTGGTCCTGCTGGAGCAGTGGAGGAGGGGCCCCTCCTCTTCTGCTGGTGTTTCTTCAAGGGGTGATGAAGGTGGGGGTTGTGAGTCCCCGGATGGTTGCGGTGCGCCTGGGGTGTTGTTGCTGGGTAATTCGGAGTCCATGGGGGGCGGATTCAGGGGGAGGTTCGGAAGTGCCCTGGGTCGGAGTTGGTCTGTGTGTATGCAGAGGACAAGTCCCCTTCTGATGTCTACTGTATAGGATAAAGGGCCAGTTTGATCCAGGATGACTCCCTGGATCCATTTATTCTTTCCCCCATAGTCCCTGGTCCAGACGTTCTGCCCCTGGGCAAATGTCCTGGGTGGGGGTTTATTGCCCTCTTCGGCCGCCAATCTGTCTGGGTGGAGTCTGTCAAGTCTGGTCACCAGCCGGCTGGCCCAGTGCAGTTCCGCGCGGGATTTCCCGGTGGTGGAGCAGGGCGTAGTGTGGTGAGCCAGGAGGAACTGAGCTAGGTGGTGGTGCCAATCTTCCGGAGGGCATCTTTGGTGGCCCTCACCATAACCTCTTCAAGACCGTTAGACGAGGGGTGGAAGGGGGCCAACGTGGCATGCCTAATACAGTTGTTCTTCACAAAGATCTGAAATTTACGAGAGGTAAATTGAGGGCCATTGTTGGAGATTATAACATCGGGGAGGCCTTGTGTTGCAAAGATTCCCCTGAGAGCCTGAATGGTGGCAGCTGTTGTTGTGCTGGAAACCAGGAGAACCTCCAACCACTTTGAATAACTATCCACTACGATGAGGAAAGTCTGTCCCTGGAAGGGGTCAGCAAAGTCAATGTGGACCCGGGACCATGGATTCCAGGTGGTTTCCCACTTGTGAATAGGGGCCTAGGGTTGTACTGGTCGGGATTGCTGACATAAATAGCAGCCAGCAATGTGTGTCTCAATATCCCTGTCGATTTCAGGCCACCAGACGTAACTGCGGGCCAAGGCTTTTATCTTTACGATGCCAGGGTGCCCGTCGTGTAGTGTGTGTAGGACTTTGGGTCTGTGCATGGGCGGCACTATCACTTTGCAGCCCCAGAGTATGCAGCCTAGGTGAGAGGACAGCTCATTCTGTCTTGTGAAGTATGGTTGGAAATCAGAGCTGGGGGGGATGGATTGCCAGCCAGAAGATACCCACGCCAGTACCCTGCTGAGGATTTTATCTCTGCTGGTTGCGGCAGTGATGTCTCTTGCTGTAAGTGGGTATTCCAGGAGCTCCTGGACAGCTAAGACATGACTAGCCCGGGCCGGGTCTGGGTCTACGAGGGGAAGGGGTAGCCTGCTGAGGCCGTCAGCATGGCACATTTGCCGCCCTGGTTTGTAAATTAATTGGTAGGAATAAGCTGAGAGGAACATTGTCCACCGCAGCATTCTTGGGGACAGAATTTGGGGAGTTTGACGATCCCAGGTGAATAGCCCTAGCAATGGCTTATGGTCCGTGAATATAGTGAATGGCCAGCCATAAAGGTAGTCGTGGAATTTTTTAATGCCTGCCACGATTGCCAGTGCCTCTTTGTCGATCTGGGCATAGTTCCTTTCAGCTTTGGAGAGAGTCCTAGAATAATAAGCAACCGGCGCCTGTGTCCTGTCACTTAGTAGGTGGCTCAAAACTGCTCTGATCCCGTATGGGGATGCGTCACATGCAATACAGAGGGGTATGTCTTCCTTTGTAATGGGAAATGGTTGCATTGCTAGAGAGCATCTGTTTGAGCTTTTTGAAACTATCATCGTGGACTGCTGTCCACTGCCATGCCGCCCCTTTGTCAAGTAACCTATGGAGGGGCTCTGCTATGGTTCCCTTCCTGGGTAGGAAGGCATGGTAGAAATTCAAGAGCCCAAGGAATGCTTGGAGCTCTGTTTTGTTTTTGGGGGTCGGGGTGGCCTTGATGGCTAAGATTTTGGATTTTGTGGGGTGGATTCCCTGAGAATCTATTCTGTATCCAAGGAATTCCATGGATGGAACTCCTATGGAGCATTTTTCGCGTTTGAGCTTAAGTCCTGCTCTGCGGAATCTGGTTAGTACTTCGTGCAGTCTGGCTGCTAAAATGCTCTCGGATTCCCCTGTGATGAGGATGTCATCAAAGTAGGGGCAAACCCCACGGATTCCTTTCAGGGTTCTTTCCATGACTTCCTGGAAAATGCCAGGAGCCACTGAGATTCCAAATTGGAGGCGGGTCACCCTGAACGCTCCTCAGTGTATGACAATGGTTTGGGCATCAGCTGTTTCCCTAGTGACAGGGAGCTGGAGGAACGCATGTGCCAGATCGAGTTTTGAGAAAATAGCGCCAGAGCCAATTTCTGACAGGACATCCTTAACTGCTGGAACCAAATAAGCATGGGGGTTCAATGCGCGGTTGAGGGTCACCTTGTAATCAGCGCAGATCATCACGTCCCCATTAGGTTTGACAGGTGTTACTATTGGGGTTTCCCAAGTTCCCCCGTCAGTGGGCTCTAGGACCCCTAGGGCGACTAGGCGGTCCAGTTCACTCTCAATCTTTTGTTTTAGGGCAAAGGGGACCCTTCTGGCTTTGATTCTTATCGGACCAACCTCCTTCTTGAATTTGAGGTCGATAGGGGGCCCAGTGTATTTGCCTAACGTCCCATCGAAAACATCAGCGAATGTATTGCAGATGTTTTCCAGGGTTTGCGAATGGATGCGGTTAGTACCCTCTAGGCGGATGCCCAGAGCCTCGAACCAGTCCAGGCCGATGAGGCTGGCCCTGGGTCCTTCGGTGATCTGAGTTAAAAGGTGCCCTTGAAACTTTTTAAATTCTACTCTCAGCTTGGCCTGCCCCTTTAAGCTTATGAGAGCGCCCTGAAAATCAGCAAGTAAGATTCGGGACGGCTGAAGGGGAATGCGTTGTTTGCACTTAACGCTGATTTTCTGGAGAGTGTCCCAGGAAATGATAGAGATGGAGGACCCTGAGTCCACTTCCATCTTACATGGGATGCCCTGGATCTTAATCCAAATCTTAATTTTGGGTTGTAGGTGATGGATGGCAAGGGGCTTCTGGCTGGAAAGAATGGATAGTACAGAGGGCTGCGAGGATTTTTGGGGAGAGCAGGAAAACTTAGTCCTACCTGATGGAATTTCCTCAAGTTCGTGGAGGTTCTCCCGGTTTTGCCTGCGACACACGGAGTGGATATGCCCGGTCTTTCCGCATCCATGGCACTTGGCGTTCATGAACCGGCACATGACTCTGGCGTGCCGCAGCTGGCACACCTGGCCCTTGAGCTGCACACCTGGCCCTTGAGCTTGAAGGGATGTTTTTTTGGCTGGCGCCCTCTAGCTTGGTCGGTCTGCGGTTCCCCTCACGGCCGATGGCCATTCTGTTGAATCTGGGAATGATCATGTCCACGCCGTGGTTGCCCTCAGGAGTCTCGATATCAGGCTCCCTGGCCTGATGGACTGAGCCACTAGGGCTGCCCCCTAATACGGAGGAGTCTTCATGGTGGCTATCTTCATATGATCTCCATGATCTCCATGATCTCCATGATCTCCAGAGTGAGCTCCGCGAGATCCATTGTGGGCTTCGCCACCAGCTTCCGCTGAAGCCGCTCATTTTGGAGTCCAGCAATGATCTGGTCTCTGATGCAATCCTCCAGGTCCGGGAATTGGCATCTGCGGGTGGCATGACGGACCCCCACGATGAATGCGGTGGGTGCCTGGCCTGGTTGCTGATGGCGGTGAGCGAAATGGAGCCGCCAGTACAATTCCGACTGCCTGGGCGTAAAATGCTTGCTGAGGCGTTTGGTCACCTTGGCATATGGTATTGTGGTGACCGGGTCTGGGCTGCAGAGTCCCACGGCGATGTCGTAGACGGCCGGTCCACTGAGGCAGAGTAGTGCCGCGGCTTTGTGGTGGTCTGTTAAGGTAAAAATCACCTTAGTAGAGGGCGAAGGATCGTGCCTCAGAGAATGCATGATGTGCATGAAGGAAGGAAATAAAACACGACGCATCATCCTACTAAATACCTTTTAATTACAAAAATATACAAACTAGATATATTATAAAAAGAGAGCTAGCTGACTACATCCTAACGTAACAGAGAGTAACAGCAAAAGAAAAAGAAAAAAAAATAAGGAGTAACTGTGAGAAACTTTTTCTAGACATGCGCACTAAACTGTCTGAAACCATAACATATGAGATTCACTATGGTTACCAGATAGGTTATCATAACAGGTGCAGAGAGCAGGGAAAAATACAGTTAGAAATGAACTTTTCTGACGAACAAAAAAAAACGTGCAGTGACATTCCCCTTCTTTCGTCAGCAAAGTGAAGACTCAAGTAAGGCACATCTTCTCACGCAGATACTCGTGCTGGGCTGTAGAAAGTGGTTTGTTCAGCATGTCAGCAATTTGATCACGTGTAGACACATACTGTAATGACACAAAACCTTGTTTAACCAGTTGCCTTATGTTTTGATATCGGATGTCAATGTGTCTGGACCTTGAACCTGTAAAACGTGTTTCAGAAATATAAACCACAGATTCGTTATCTTCCATCACAGTGATCGGTCGAATCGGATGTGTCCAGATATCTGTGATTAAAGCATCAAACCAGGTTAAAGAATTGCATGCATCAGACACACAAGCATACTCAGCTTCTGTAGAGGAACAAGAAACAAAATTCTGTTTACGCACATGCCAGTAAACAGGACATCCATTTAAAAACATCATGTAACCTGAAGTACTTTTTCGTGACTTCTTATCACTTGCCCAATCTGAATCTGCATAACAACACAACTCTGCATAGTCAGTATGTGTTGGTTCCAACAACAACTTCATGTCTTTGGTGTGTTTTAGATACCTCAATAACTTTTTAACACATGTCCAATGAAACTGTTTTGCCTTGCCTACATGTCGTGATAAAAGATTAACACTAAGTGCAATGTCGGGTCTAGTCCAACTACTAATATATAACAGCGACCCAATGACTGAGCGATAAAGTGTTTGATCTTCGAACTCAGGACTTGGTTCATGTGCCAAATTGTGAAAATCGGTTTGCATGGGTATACTCACAGGCTTAGCATCCTCCATGTTGCAGTGATGTAACAGTTGTTCAATCTTCTCTTCTTGTGTGAGACTAAACCCCTTCTGAGTTTTGACAATTTGAACACCTAAATAAGTGTTGATACATCCTAAAGACTTCAATGTGAAAAACTTTTGTAAAGCTTTAGCAAAAACCTCACTCATCTGCTTATTTGGACCAATATAAACAATATCATCGACATAAACAAGAATTATCTCATACCTATTACCGGATCTTTTAGTAAACACGCATTCATCTGTTTCGGACTTAATAAAGCCCATTGAATTGAGTTTGTCAGAAAGACATAAGTACCACATTAAACCAGACTGTTTCAGACCATAAAGACTTTTGTGTAGAAACCAGGTATCCCCTTCTTGCTGTCGAAAACCTGGAGGACCTTTCACGTAGATGTCCTCGTCAAGATCAGCGTGTAGATAAGCCGTTTCAACGTCGAACTGAAAAACCTCTAAGCCAAGGATAGTTGCAGTGGCTAATGCAATTTTCACACTCTCAGTCCGCACTGTGGGTGAGTATGTATTTGTATAGTCCTCAGGATAACGTTGAGCGAAACCCTGGGCTACGAGTCTGGCCTTGTACAACGACTCACCATTTGGCTTCTTTTTGATCCTGTAGACCCATCGAGTGCCAATAATTTTCTTGTTTGCAGGAGGGCTTGCAGGTGTAAACACTTGGAGTTTCTTTAGACTGTCCATTTCAGCCTGCATTGCCTCAAACCATTTATCTTGTTCTGCCTCTGGAAGATGTTTGATCTGTGTGAACTTCTCAGGTGGAAGTGTAACATTACAAATCAAAGGTACAGGTGTTTTCGTTACTTGCCACGAATAACGTTTTGGAGGGATTCCCTGTGTGGTCCTCTTGGAACGTCTCGGACCAACCGTCCATTCTTCTTCCATGTCGTCCTCGTCTTCATCATCGTCGCCGGCAGCAACATCGGCGGCTTGCGAAGACGGAACAGTAGGTTGAGAAGAACTCGTGAAAGGGACAACCTCCTGTGAATCTTGACCATCAGGTTGTGTGGCATCAGCAACATCATCTCTAGGAAAATAAACTCCAGGATCATTAGAATGAATCCTGGACCAGTCAGCATCTTCCTCAAAAGTAGCAGATTGTGAAACCACAATAACATGATGAGAGTCAATGTATTTGCTCCATTTTGAATTATCGTCAATACCCATAAATCTCATCCTTTTTGCTGCAGGACCCCCTTTCTTTCTTTGGGCTAAAGGAATACTGACCATAGCATAGGAACCAAAAATATGGAGATGTGAGAGATCAGGCTTGTGTCCATACAACATGAAATAAGGGGTCTGATTTATCACACTACTCCAAGTACGGTTGATGATATGGTTAGCATATTTGATAGCTTCACCCCAGTATGGAAGACCAAGGTTGGCGTCTTCAAGAAGGCAACGCATCATGGTTTGCAAAACCCCATTTCTGCGTTCTGCCACTCCATTCTCAGCTGGAGTATAAGGAGCAGATGTCTGATGTACTATCCCATTCTTACGCATCCAGTCCTGGAAACGCTGAGACATGAATTCAGCACCGCGATCACTCTGGATTCTGGCAATGTTGACCTCGAATTGGGTATAGACAAGACTAGCAAAGTCTTTAAAGATCTGAAAGGTCTCAGATTTTTCTTTCATAGGATATACATATCCATATCTAGAATAATTATCAACGATTGTCAAGAAATATCTTTTACCACCAAGTGTTGGTGCAAAAGGACCAACTATGTCAGTGTGTACCAAATCAAAAATGCGTGTTGACAGGCGTGTAGCGTGCTTTGGAATTGCTGCTGCCTTGGATTTGGCTTTCTTGCAGACAGCACAGTCCAAGAACACCTTACACCCCTTTAGATCCAAACCTCTTGCGAACTCTGGCATCTTCTTCAGAACACGGAAGCTGGCATGACCCAATCTTCTATGCCACTTATGGATACACCTGGAATGCAAAGGTTTACCTGTTAGTGAATTCTCAACATAAGCATTTTTATTAGGAACCCCAGGCTTGCTGTGAGCAACCTGTGTCTTTTTTGTATTTTTCTTATCTTTAGGAACCTTTGGAGTAGCAACAGGATCTCTCTCTGGGACGTCTCTCTCTGGGCCTGTGCTTTTTGGAACGTGTATACTTGCCTGCTTTTGCTGCTTAGACTTTGGTTTTATGTAATAAACACCACCAATCAACACGGTTTCAGCAACAATATCTCCATCTTTGACTATATAACTTGCTTTTTCAAGATGGTGGACCTGAAAACGAGAAAACCTAGACAAATGACTCTGACTAAGCAAATTACTACTAGCAGACGGAACGTAGTAAACATCTGGAATGAGAGCACCGAGCTCTTCAATATAAACAGTTCCTTTTCCCATGACCTGAACAGGATGATTTGAAAAAGAGTAAAGTTCACGAAGTTCAGGTTCAGGCTCGTGCAGCTCTGTGTAAAGCTCTTTTCTGTAGGTAACATGTAATGCTGCTCCACTGTCCAAAGTCCAAAGAAGTCGTCTGTCATACTCTGGTTGAGGCTGTGGATCGTTGGACACAACCAATGTGACAAGTGGAGCTTGTGGATCACGCCTGGAACCACGACCACGACCTTGTCGTCCGCCTCTACCTCTGCCTCCTCTGGAATCTGTTCCTCTGGGCTGGTATGTGACGGGCGCTGGAACTCGTTGGGGACAATCCCGGGTGGCATGTCCCACACGATTGCAGATGTAGCATCTTGGCATCCTTGGAACGTAGGCCCTTCCACGGAAGGCACGCCTCACTGGAGCTCTTGATGCAAGTGGTTCCCTTAAATGTGGCACAGCTTGCATAACTGCCTCTTCTTCAGTTAAAATTCTGCATACATGATCCACTGTGCGTTGAGCAATAGGCACTTGATTAATCTTGGAAATGGCATCTTTCCACTCATAATTCAAAGAATTGATGATAATGCTGATCATTTGAAAATCATCAATAGGATAGCCTTTTTCACCCAGTTCTTTTCTAATACCTTTCATTTTAGTCAAATGTGCTCCAATATGTTCACCAGGATTTAATCTGGAACCATGGAACTCAGACAAAAGTAAACATGTAGACTCAATGGATGTAGGCCGGTAACATGCTTCTAACTGAGTCCAAATCTGCTGGGCAGTTGCATCATGTGAAAACGTGAGCTGCAATTCAGTGTCCATTGACATCAATAATGTTGTGCATGCTCTATTATCCAAGTCCCATATGTCAGGAGTCCATGGCTGGGCAGGAGGATTAAACACCATCATGTGAGTACCTTCTCTGCGTAGCAAAAGTCCAACCTCACTGACCCATGCCCTGTAATTCTGTCCTGACTTCTTTAATTATGAGTCACCGGCCAGTGGTACAATCGAAGGTATTTGATGAGGGACATACAATTGAGGTACTGGCTGTGCAGGTCTTTGAACTGGTATTCCACTCTGGCCAGCAGGAGGCGCTGGCGCTGGGGCAGGTGCAGTAGCATAACCTGCAGATGACACTGGCCTTCGCATATAAGAACCTGGTGGCAATTGCATGTAGGCTGAATATGGCTGTGCTCTGCCAGGTAGAGGGGCTTGCATCGAAGCAATATTAACAGGAGAAGCAATAGTAACAGGAATCCTAGCACCATTAGGGGCTGGAGCCTCAGATAACGGCAGAAATCTTGTATCTCTGAGCAAAGATTCCTCCATGGACAGTTGAGAAAGTGAGAGCTCCAATTCACGTCTTATTGCAGCTTCAGCAGTAGATGGTGCTATAACATTTGCTTCAGGCATCACTGTGGCTCTGTATGTCCTTTGGGACAGCCCATCGTCATGTGACATAGGAGCCTCTGGTTCCCATTCGTCTGGCATGACACTCAATGATGGGCGTGACTTTGGCTTTGGGGAAGAAGGAGGCAATATGGCTTCTTCTTGTGGGTGTGGCAATATGGCCGGTTCTTGCTCATAACACCTCTCATATTGCTGAACCATTGACACATATTCCTTTGCCTGCTGCAAACGCTTTTCAAAAACCCCAATTTGTGCACAGTAGCCTTGCATGGCCCTATCTCGCATAGTTTGCTTGGGGCTTGAAGGAGCAGAAGGAATTTTCTTCGGCTGAACTTTAGGTTTCGCTCCAAGCCTTTGACATTCATCTTGAGCAGCTACCAGGGAGCTTTGAAAAGTAGAAAAAGGAGTGACTGACCTTGCATCGTCGACAGGAGCAGGTGCATCATCTCCAAGGCATGTGGCTGAAGCGATCGGAGTCTGTAAAGTCGAAGGGAGATGCCCCACGGATAAACTCCTAGCCTCCCTTTTCAGCCTCGGCTTCATGTTTCAGCAGTTAATCACCGCTGCCTCACCAGCACTAACTAACTGATAACAGCCGCAGAAACATGCATCTCTAAAGACATAAATCAAACCATCCTCTGCTACCAAATGTTAAGGTAAAAATCACCTTAGTAGAGGGCGAAGGATCGTGCCTCAGAGAATGCATGATGTGCATGAAGGAAGGAAATAAAACACGACGCATCATCCTACTAAATACCTTTTAATTACAAAAATATACAAACTAGATATATTATAAAAAGAGAGCTAGCTGACTACATCCTAACGTAACAGAGAGTAACAGCAAAAGAAAAAGAAAAAAAAATAAGGAGTAACTGTGAGAAACTTTTTCTAGACATGCGCACTAAACTGTCTGAAACCATAACATATGAGATTCACTATGGTTACCAGATAGGTTATCATAACAGGTGCAGAGAGCAGGGAAAAATACAGTTAGAAATGAACTTTTCTGACGAACAAAAAAAAACGTGCAGTGACACGGTCTTCTGTGACTTTGTTCACGACGAGGTACCCCTCGACCTGCCCCCAGTGCGACTCCCATCCTTCGGGGTGTCAGACATCAAACTCCCTGATGTGTCCGAGGTTGGCCATTCTCTGGGTCCGCGGTACCATGCGAGCGATTAGAAGGGTTCCTTTGCCCTCAGCCAGTGACGTCAGCAGTGACTTGAACGGCTGGAGGGATTGCAACTCCTTCTTGCCATGACTTAGCTCAATGACTAGCTCTGTTGTACCGGGATCCCATCCTCGTCGCCAGGTAAAGTGTTCAGAGAATGATGAGAGGGAGACGGCAGGCTGGGTTCCAAACATTTATTTTGCTTCAGCTCTGGACAGCTGAAAAGCGGAGAAACCCTTGCTTTTATAGCGAACTGTCAACTGTTACAACCAATCAGGGAACCATGTTCTCCCTCCTCGAGGCACAGACCAATGGCCTGCCGGCAGCTTTGACAACTCCCAGCCGACTGCGCTTGCATGGCTAGGTCAGGGAATCCGCCAGCTGGTTGGCCCACCGGCTGAGGGAAAGCGTGTTCGGGAACCGGCGTTTTGACAGCTCGCGGCTGTCAGCTGGGCCGGCTCTGGCGCACGTGCAATTGCATTAGGCAGCCTTTTGACAGCTGTCAACTGTCAACGGCTGCTGCGGGCTTGTGCGCATGCGCGATTTCTTCCGGCAGCCTTTTGACAGCTGTCACTGTCAACGGCTGCCGCACTGGGGATTCCCCTGGTAAAGCCTCAGGTCTGGAGGCTTCCTCGAGCCGTGTTAGCCCTTGTAACTGTCAGTATATAACAAGTTCTGCCTCAAAATTCAAGTTTTCTGACTAAATTGAGATCTATTGCGAATTATGAGATAGACCTTGGGCTAACTCCTCTTGGAAACCTAGGTAGGGAAAAGAACTGTTTGGAACATGAATCTGCTTTTGTTTTTTTAAATTTGAGCTCATTCTCAAAATTCAAGTTTATTTACTGAGTTGAGATTTACCACTAATTAGGAAATATGCCTTGGGTTAACTCCTTTTGAATATCTCAGGACTGGAAAAGAAGTGGATTTTCTGCTGCGCTAGGCCAGGAAAATATGAGTATGTATTTATTTTTCAACTTTGGGCTCTAGTTTTATCACCAAATGCGAGATATGCCTTGGGCTAACTCCTCAGGGAAAGCTCGGATACTAAAAACAAATGGTCTTTTGTCTTCCTCAGTCCAGGAAAACATGAATATGTGTTTGTTTTTCAAATTTGAGCTCTTTCTCAAAAATCTACCTTTTTGGCTGAATGGCATTTTTACCGCCAACTGTGAGATTTCGCTAGGCTGGGGAAATATGAGTATGTATTTGTTTTTCAACTCTGAGCTCTATTTTTCCACCAAATACAAGATATAACTTGGGCTAACTCCTCAGGGAAATCTTATGTCTGGAAAAGAAGTGGTTCTTCAGTTGGGTCTGAAAATCAACTGGTTTTTCGGATTCCCCAGCCTGTGGGAACATATATATTCAAATTTGATCTTAAAATTCGACATTTCTGCCTTAATGGGATTTTTACCACCAATTGCAATATATGCCTTGGGCTATCTCCTCAGGCTTATAGGTGTTGGAGCAGAATTACAATCCTTCATGTTGTATCTCTCCAACAGCTGTTCAGTTTTCCTTCTTTGACTGAGAACGTAGTCACCTTTCTCAGTTTTTTTTTTTTTGTATCACTGCACCAATATAGTTTTGTATTTCACTCAAACTTTTTCTCCAATTGATTAACAAATTCTTTCACCTGTGCCAGGTCCTTTGCAATAAAGCAAAGATGATCCACAAATGCTAATAATTGGCAATCCCCACCATGGAATCTTGCAGTATATATGCAACCATCAGCCTTACAACTCTTTTTTTTTATTGAAAAGTTTTTCAATACATTTTATCTTAAACAAAACAAACCCTCCCCACCCCCTCCCTCCCTTCCCAACCCAACCCCACCCTCCCACCCTCCCCTTCTCCCCTCCCCGACTTCCCAGAGCTAAATACAAGGTATAAAAGTAAAAAACAATCATAAACTACCATATGCTAATAACAATAAACTATTAGATCTATCGCACTTTAGCTCTTGTAAAATGACTACAAGCAGTATAAATATCCCATCAATACTTATTCAAATGCTAAATGAAACTTTTTAGTCCCATATTTATTCTGGATGTAATCAATCCATTTTTTCCACTCCACAATATATCGTTGTTGCGAATGGTCTTTCAAATACGCTGAAATCTTTGCCATTTCCGCCAGGTTAGAAACTTTTAAAGTCCATTCCTCTATAGTCGGCAGTTCTTTCTTCTTCCAGTATTGCCCTATTAAAAGTCTTGCTGCCGTAATTAAGTTCAGCATCAGATTAATGTCCACAACAGTAGTATCAATAATAATGCCCAATAAAAACAATTGCGGACAAAACTTTATCCTTTTCTTAAATATCTTCTGCATATTCCACCAAATTTTAATCCAAAATGCTTTAACCTTTTTACAGGTCCACCATATGTGAAAGTACGTTGCATCTTCGCCACCACACCTCCAACATTTAGGCTGGTAATTCGGATACATACTTGCTAACTTTTTGGGATCTAAATGCCACCTATAAAACATTTTATAAAAGTTCTCACTTAAATTTTGAGCTTGTGTAAATTTTACGTTTCTCACCAAAATCTTTTCCCAAGTATCCATTGTAATAACTTCCTGAATGTTCTGCGCCCACTTTATCATACAATCTTTAACAGTTTCTGTTTCTGAATCAATTTTTATCAGTGCAAGATATATCCGTTTGATATGTGCTGGATCCTGATTTCTAATTTGCTTTACCAAATTTTCATCATTCATTTAAAAAACAATTTTCTGATCTTCTTTCCACCTGGCTTGTAGTTGCCAATACTGAAACCAGGTTTGAACAATCTTTTTTCCTCGTAAAAAATTATACGGCTTCAAACACCATACATTCCTCTCCAAACTTAAGATTTCCTTATATGTAGTCACATCATGTTTGAACCCAACATTTATGTTCTCTATTGCGTGTTTCGGTATTGCCCATAAAGGTATCTTATAATTTAACTTATGTCTATGCTTTTTCCAAACTCGCAACAAAGCATGTCTTAAAATATGCACCTTAAACACATTATCTACCTTCTTATCATACAATAAGTATGCATGCCAACCAAATAACAAATCATGACCTTCAAGACTTAATAATCTCCCTTGTGTTAAGTTAATCCAATCGCTTATCGCTGATAATGCAGCAGCTTCATAATATAATTTAAAATTGGGCATTTTAAGACCACCTCTTTCACGCATATCCTGCATAATCTTGAATTTAACCCGTGGCCTTTTCCCTGCCCAGACAAATTTATTAATACCCTTTTGCCATTCCTCCAAATTTGAATCCTTTTTAAGAATGGGTATCATTTGAAACAAAAATAAAAATTTTGGCAAAACATTCATTTTCACTGCTGCAATTCTTCCCAGTAATGACAATTGTAATTTTTTCCAACTGTCCAATTCTTTTTGAACTTTATCCCATAGCTTTTCATAATTATTTTTATATAACTTTACATTTGAGGGTGTCAAATATACCCCCAAATATTTAACCCTTTCAACAATTTCAAATCCAGTTAACCTTTCTAAAACAGCCTTTTGTAATACTGTCATGTTTTTAGACAACATTTTAGTTTTTTGTATATTGACCTTAAATCCAGAAACTTTCCCATATTGCATTATTAACTCCATCAATTCCACAACAGAGTTTTCTGGCTGTGTCACCATAACAACCAGATCATCTGCAAACGCCCTCAGTCTATAATCCTGATCTCTTATTTGAATTCCCTTAATTTTTTCCGAATTCCGTATTTTAATCAATAATATCTCCAGTGTTAAAACAAATAATAAAGGTGATAACGGGCACCCCTGCCTTGTGCCCTTTTCAATATTGCACACTTTAGTCAGACTATTATTCACTATTATTCGGGCTGTTTGCTTTTGATATAATGCCCTAATTGATTGTAAGAATTTATCCCCAAAATTCATTTTATCTAATACTTTCATCAAAAATTGCCAATCCAGTTGATCAAAAGCTTTTTCAGCATCCAGAAAAATCAATGCTGCAGGGATCTGGTTGTTTCTTTCCAAAAATTCCAACAAGTCAACTATATGCCTCACATTATTTTTCATTTGTCTACCACTTATAAACCCAGTTTGATCACCATGAATTACCTGTTGCAATACCCTCATCAGTCTGTTAGCTAAAACCTTAGCAAATATCTTGTAGTCCGTATTCAAAAGTGATATTGGTCTATAGTTTCTTGCTTGAATAACATCCTGATCTTCCTTCGGAATCAAAGAAATAAAAGCAGTTTTCCAAGACGGAGGCACCCCTCCTCCCCTTTGAATTGTCTGAAACAATTCCCTTAGTGGCTTTATCATCTCAAACTGTAAATTTTTATAGTACACAGCAGTCAAACCATCCGTACCTGGCGCTTTACCCACTTTCAATTGTTTGATTGCTAAAAAAATTTCTTCCTCAGTTATCAGTTGATTCATCTCTTCCTTTTGTTCTTGCGTAAGAACCGGAATACTGACGTCCCTCAAATATGCATCAATGTCTACTTCATTAATCTTATCTCTAACATATAATTTAGAATAAAAATCAACAAAGGTTTCCTTAATAAGATTCTGCTGATACACAACCTTACCCTTATATTCTATTTTGTCCATATTAGAAGCCCTTTGCTTCTTCTTTAACATATAAGCTAACGATCTACCTGGTTTATTGGCATTACAAAAAGTATTATGTCTAACAAACCGTAAATTAGTTGCCACCTGATCAGCCATCAACTTGTCAAATTGTCCCCTTAATAAATTAATAACCTCTTTAATCTTCACATCCAATGGATTCAAAATTAAGGCCTTTTCTTTTTCCCTGATCTCATTCTCTAATTCTTTCCTCCTAAATTCCAAATTACGTCTGTATTTATTATTCAAATATATTAACACACCTCTCATGTACGCCTTACTAGCATCCCAGACCATTTCCATAGAGGTACCCTTATGCATGTTAATTTCAAAAAAACCCTTCATCTGTTTTTTACATTCTTCCACATTTTCCTGATTTCTAAACAGATTCTCATTTAAACGCCAGGAACGTCTATCTCTGTTGTCCTTTTCAATCTCTAACCAAACTGGACTATGATCAGACATAGTTCTTGGACAAATCTTTATCTTCTTAATCCTAGAAAAAAAATCATTTGTAATTAATATAAAATCAATCCTAGAAAAAGATTGATGTCTATCAGAAAAAAAGGTATAATCCTTGTCTTGTAAATTTCTTTCTCTTCAAATATCTCACAGCTCCAATCATCCATCATCTCAAAAAAAGACTTAGGCAATTTAGCATGACTTGGAGTACTTCTAAAAGAGCCACTCTTGTCCATTTGTACGTTCAAAACACCATTCCAGTCTCCCATAAAAATGAAAGATTTATAATCCAATTGAGTAATCTTGCTGTGTAATAAACTATAAAAGTCAGCTTGTTGTTGATTAGGGGCGTATAACCCAACCAAAAGCATTTTTTTGCCTTCTATTAACAAATCTACTATAACATATGTTCCTTGTTTATTTGCTTCAATTAACTCCGCTGTAATTTTGTTCTTGACATAAATAACCACTGCATTTTTCTTATTCATTGCAGAAGCAATAAATTGTGTGCCCAGTCTTGAATTTAATAAGTACTTTTGGTCCATAACTCTAATATGTGTTTCTTGTAAGCAAATAACATCAGTCTTAAATTGTTTTAAATATTGAAAAATTTTCTTTCTCTTCTGTGGTGAATTTAAACCATTGACATTCCAAGTTAGAAGCTTAAAGGTAAAGGTAAAGGTTCCCCCGCACATGCGTGCTAGTCGTTTCCGACTCTAGGGGCCAGTGCTCATCTCCGTTTCAAAGCCAAAGAGCCAGCGCTTGTCCAAGGACTTCTCCGTGGTCATGTGGCCGGCATGACTAGACGCCAAAGACGCACGGAACGCTGTTACCTTCCCACCGTAGTGGTCCCTATTTTTCTACTTGCATTTTTACGTGCTTTCGAACTGCTAGGTGGGCAGAAGCTGGGACGAGTAACAGGCGCTCACTCTGCTACGCGGCACTCGGGATTCGACCCGCCATACTGCCGACCTTCTGATCGACAAGCTCAGCGTCTTAACCCACTGAGCCACCGCGTCCCTCAGTTAGAAGCTTAGTCGCCATCTTTAGCGACCCAAAGCTTTTGGAGCGCGTCTTCCAGGATCCCCTTAACATTCTTAGGCCGCGCCCCTCCCACAGCTTCGCTATAGGTACGCTTTGGAGGTTCCATAACTTTCTGCTGGTCCTGTTCTTGCTCATGTCTCATTCGTCTCAAAGCAGCACGCGTAATCCTCTTGTCTCTTACTTCTTCCAATACTGCTGAAATTTGATCCACTCCTGTAGCTTTCTCATCCGTCTGTGTTGTTCCTTCAGCACCTTGAGGCTTTCCCTCACCATTCTTCTTTTTAGATTCCAAAAGTGGTATGGGGGTTGCTTTTAAAACATTACTATAAAAATCACGTGCCTGCATCACTGTAACAACATGATGTCTCGTGCCTTCATGCATCACCACCATGCCCACTGGGATCTCCCATCTAAACTTGATATCGCGTCGCTTAAGTTCTTGTGCTAAAAAAGCAAACTCTTTTCTTCCCCTTAAAGAAGGGATCTCCTTTAAAACCAGAACTTCTTGCTCTGCAATTACAAGCTTAGTATTGTAAGAAACTTGAATAACTTCATTCCTAATTGCTCTCTTTGTAAAATAAACAACCACATCTCTAGGTAATTTCCTTTGTCTTGCAATCCACGAATTGACACGAAAGATTTTATCTATATCTTCTGCAATTCCATCTGCTGGCTGTCCCAGCACCTCTTCCAGAGCCTCAGAGACTATTTTCTTCATATCTTCTTTAGGATTCTCTTTCAGGCCTCTGATTCTAACAGCAAACTCCATCTCATGGTACTGCACCAATATCAAATCACTATCAATTTTATCCACCACATTCTCAGTCTCTAACATCTTTGCATCTAATTTAATATTATTTTGGCTGAGATCTTCCATTCTTTCATCCAAGCATTCAATACATATTGCCATGCCTTGAAATGCAAGCAAGATGTCCGCCCTTATTTCTGTTAACTTCTCATCCAGCTTTTCATCCATAACTTCAACTAGTTTTTCTGTTAACTTCTCATCCAGCTTTTCATCTATAATCTCAGCTATTTGCTGTGAATGCTTTTCCAGAGCATCTTGCAAAACTAACTGTCAGAGCAGGCGAAGGTGAAGGTGCAGGAGGCACTAAAGTTTGCAACGAAGACTGCTGCAGGGGGGAAGCCCCCGCACTTCTAGTATGTTTGGAAGATTTAGCCGCCATTTTCTCCCACTGTTACTTACTACGCACTTTCACTTTCAAAGTCTTCAAAGTCAATTGAGCCAAGATCAAAAGTCCACTTGCACCTTAATCTCCTGAATCGCTCTGCCTGCTTCCTCGTTTTCCAAAATCCTTTCCTGTAAGCAGGGATGGTTGCGAACGCCTTGTTCTGCTCCTAAAAGCACAGAGCAGAAACGCTGCGCAGCCCGGAGCAAACCCAGGCTTCGGGGGGACTCGATCCTTCAGCCGCCAGAACTTTAAGCTCTGGTGGCCCTGGAGAGCTCTACCCCTACCTGGGTACTCACCCTCTCCTCTTCTCCCGAGGAGGGGGCTTCCGAACCGCCGAAACAGCTGTCTTTTCAGCGGTTCTACAAAGCCGCGGAGCAGACAGCCCGAAAACAGCTGTCTTCGGCGGCGCCTTGCCACCCGGAAGTCCAGCCTTACAACTCTTGAACCCAAAACCTTTCAGCACCACATCTAAACAGATGTTCCAATTTCTGGCTGATTGCTTCAGCCCACAAATGGCCTTGTTCAGTTTATACACAGTGCCAGGCTTTTTACTTTCATACCCTAGCGCTTCAACCATGTAATTTTTTTCTTCCAACTCTGCATTGAGGAATGCTGTGGTTATATCAAAGTGCCAAATTTTATGCCCATGTGCCATTGCCAACGCTAGTGCCAACCTTATAGTTTCATTTTTTATGGTTGATGCAAACACCTCATCATAGTGCACATTTTTCTTCTGCTCCACTTTGGGTAGTGCCAATACTTTCTGATAGTTTCTTGGCTCATAACACACATTACACACCCTTACTTTCCCAGCAGAATACCTGTCAGGTGAAATCCCTTTGTTCCTTCGCTCTGACCTGCGTTGGATTGACTGTTCTTGACTTTCAACCCTTTCCTGCTTCACATCAGAGTCACCATCTTCTTCTGACTCCTTTTCTTGTTCTTTTTCAGCTTCTCCTCCCTGAACAATATCACTAAGTGAGTCACCATCACTATGTGGATCATTCCCAGAATTGGCATCAGTTCTGCCCCAATTCTGCTCTGCAAAGCTAGCAGATCTGGAAATTACTATACTTCTGCTCCCATCGCTAAAGCAATAGCTCTTTGAGCCAGGCTCATAGTCTGAGCTTTCTAGCCTTTTGTTGCCCTTTTCTCCTGATTGCCTTTGGAATATGCACCCATGCATTGCTTCCAAACACCTTAAATGTGCTAGAGATGGCTTTCTCCCATATAGCACAGCATATGGAGTATCATTTATAGAGGAACTCCACAGCCTATTGACCAAATAATTAGCAGTCAACATGGTTTTGCCCCAATATGACCTGCTCAGACCAGAATCCTCCAGCAGTGAATCTTTCATGGTCTGCAAGACTCCATTTTGTCTTTCAGCCATGCCATTGTCAACTGCTGTGTATGGATTTGTGCGTCTATGTCTTATTCCTAGCTGTCCCAACCACTGTTGAAAACTTGCAGTCATAAATTCTGAACCCATCAATTTGCAGCTGGCATATCTGTTGCCTATATTCTTTCTGCAATGCTTACCCATTGCTTGAACTTCTGCAGTACCTCTGTTTTGCTCTTAAGCAAATAGCAGAACCCAAATCTTCTATGGTCATCTACAATGACCAGTGCATACCTGGCTCCTCCCAAGCTGTCTTGCTTTGGTATTACTAAATCTGCATGTACCAGCTCTAGAACCCTTGTTGTCTGCCTTGTGCTCTTCTTGCTCACTGGGAATACTTTAGATTTTGATGATTTACATACTGCACAGTCTAAGTATGCCTTACACCCTTTCAAGGTTAATCTTTCTGTAAACT
The DNA here is from genome assembly GCA_024449315.1 of Daboia siamensis. Classification (NCBI taxonomy): domain Eukaryota; kingdom Metazoa; phylum Chordata; class Lepidosauria; order Squamata; family Viperidae; genus Daboia; species Daboia siamensis. The sequence goes on along the minus strand of JAKJMR010000369.1, from coordinate 226,057 downwards.
CTGGCATCTTTTGCAACACTCTGAAGCTGGCATGGCCAAGCTTTCTGTGCAAGAGATGAAAACATGAATCATGTTGTGCCACATTACCAAAAGCTTGGGCACATTTAACCTTTTGTGCCTGCAACACATAAAGATTATCCTGTTTTATGCCCTGTGCACATACATTCCCATTTCAACTTATGAGACATTTCCCATCTACAAATGTAGTCTCAAACCCGTTTGTCAAGACTGGAGACTTTTAGTAAATTATGCTGCATTTCAGGCACATGTAATACATTATTAAACCTTTCCTCCAGACATGGAACCAGCACACTGCCTTTCCCCATGACTTTTGCCTTCTGGCCATTTGCTAAGGTCATTGCATATCCTCCAGTTGAATTTAATCTGGAAAACAAGTTAGAATTATTAACAATTGTTTGACTAGCCCCACTGTCTATTAACCATTTATCTCTGCTACTACAATAGCTAACTTTTGCAACAGCAGCTTGTCCATTTGCTATTTTTCTCCCTTGTAGACAGTTTTTTCTTAAATGAGTTTCAGTCCCACAAATGAAGCATTACTTTTTCTCCTGTTCTTTCTTTTTGGTAATTTTCTGCTGAGATGTAATCTGATCTCTGCAGTCAGTCTGCTGCTTTACTCTCTCTTGTCCTTGGACCCCCACCTGAGGAATTGCTCCTCATGGCTTCTTCTAAAATGGCATTTCTGCTCTTCTGAAATCAAACAGGCTTTAAGTCCTTCCATACTTAATTCCTGTTATGGTCTGCATTCAAAAACAGCTGAAACAATGGCCCACATTTCATCAAGACTATTTAGTACCAACAGCACTTTCTGAGATTCAGGAAACTGCATTCCTTGCTGTTCTAATTCAACAAACAGATTTTGCCTGTGGAGTAAATGCTCTTCTATGCTGTTGTGGCAGCAGCCAGGCTCTGTACAATTGCCTTGATAATTGCACTATATTGCATGCTGAAGCACTCACATGAACACTTCTCAGCTTCTGCCAAACTTCTTTTACACTTTTTAAGTCAGCTACATTTAAGAATTGTTCATCTTCCACACTTAAGATGATGTAAGCCAGTGCTTTATCATGCCTCTGTTGATCTGCAGCTGTTTAATTGCCCCTGGGGTGGATTAATCAGGATATCCCTGAGCTCCTTAGCTTTCAGGAAACATTCCATTTTTACAGCCCAAATAAGATAATTTTTTTGTCCCAATCGAGGCAGAGAGCTCTCCTTTAAATCAGCCATCCTGCAAGCCTTCAGCTGAATCTCTGCCTTTTTCTTTCTTATTTAACCCAGACAGTTCTTCAGCTTAATTCTCCATGTTGAGACTCAAATCTTTTCCTTCAGTCTGAACTGTGTGCAAGGGCTGGTTGGGATCTGGGCCCATAACCTGTTAAGAGTTTTATGGCTTTCCAGTGCAAAAAATAAGCTCCCAAAATAAGCACACATTCAAAATGAGCAGGAGGCATAGTTTAGAAAAACTTTATCTATAAAATATATATAAACATGATACATACAGTTTGATTCAGTTCTGGGGAACATCAACAACTCTTAACTTGGAGATCAAAAAAACAAAAAATAGAGAGGACTAAGACATGCCCAGACTTAGGCTGGATCACATGCCTCACACAACCAATGCTGTGTCTTAATCAAAAACAGTTCTCATTGGCTGGTTTGCTGCTATGGCTATTCCAGTTCATAAAATTTCTTAAACAGTGACAAACCCCATTCCACTGGTTGTTCTGTTGATTGTCACCTTAGTTCTAGGTTGCTTCTCTCATTGATTAGTTTTCACCTATTGCTTCTTTCTTTGCCTTCTGGTGCTTTGGAAATTAGGTTGAACCCCTCTTCTTTGTGGGCAGCCTCTCAAATATTGGAGCAGATATTTGAAAGATATGGTTCAATGGTTCTAATATCACATCTGCCAGCTCCTTCAGAACTCTGGAATATAATTCATCTGGTTTCTTCTTGGTTTTCTTATTTTTCTTTTTCAGTGGTATTGTGCTAGACTGGGCTTTTATTTTTCAGAATTTCCCAAGCTTTTAGAGTTGTTTCCCCCTTCTAATGTTTTCATCCATGGATCCTTTCCAAGCTCTAAGTTGGCTAAAATCTGCTATTTTAAATTCACTGTTTTGTTTATGTTCTATTGCTTGTGTCTGCATTATGCTGAATTCTAATATAATATGGTGACTCTCCTGCAACTTCAATCCCCTCTATCTTCTCTTCTCTGTAGCAAGAATTAGATCCAGTACATCTGTCCCTCTAGTTCCCTCTATCTTTTGGATGACAAAGTTGTCAGCTAGGTTGGTCGGGAACCTATCAATGTCCCATGTCAGAATCCAGTTATATTTCATTTCTATCTTCTTTGATATAAAAAACAATTCTTACTATCTCCTGGATTCTGTCATACTACTAAGGGGGAGGGGGGTATGCATGGTTGTTTTTTACTACTTTCACATCCTCTATTCACTACAAAGTAACCTTTTGTTGATTCACTTCGGGTCTGGTAACCATAACAATGTGGCCATCTGCCTTTCATCCTATGACCCTCTGAACTCCTCTTTACCAACACCGAGGGAAAAGGGGGGTGGGGAGATGCAATGCCTGGGATATGGGTAGAGAGAGGATTGAATGATTGTGCTGATGGAGCCGGACTGATGTTATTTTTCCTGGAGTTGACACCTAGAAATCTGCCGGTTTGAATCACCCAGAAGAACACTGAAGGATGGGGGGCTGCTTGGGAACACTTTAAAACATTGAATGGTGGGGTGAATCCCTCAGATCGTCTAGCATGCCTACAATCAATTTCTCCTAATAAAAATTCGTGTTGGAAGAGACCATTTCCAAGAGTTCTGTTTTCTTAAAAGTAGATTGAAGTGAGTCCTTACATCCCACTTGATGCAGTGTTTGCATCCCAGTTGATGTCAGGGTAATTAAAGTCCCCTATTATTACTGTGGTGTTTCCTGTATATATTAATTGATTAGCAAAAAGTTCAACTACTTCTTCTACTGGTTGGATGGCATGTAGTATACACCTATGGCAATGTCATTCTTTTTTTTTCTTTTATTTTAATCCATATGCATTCAAGAAGGCTTCCATTCTTTGGATTTTGCATTTCTGTAGAGGTATAGTATTTTTTTTTTAACATATAATGAAATTCTACCTCCTCTTTTGCTAGGTCTGTTTCATTGGAACAGTTTCCTTTCATCCACATTCCAATTATGACTTTCATCCCACCAAGTTTCAGTAATGGCAACTATATCATACCTACCTTCATACTCAAACTCAAACTTTGGCAGCTACGTGCCTCTTTGTTTTGATTAGTACTTCAGGTTCACCCTGTTTGTTCCCCAAATTTTGAGTATTAGTGTATAGGCATCCAAGTCCTTTATGGCTGACCCTGGGTATGTTTCCTCCATCTCCTGCTTCATGTCTGAGTTTTTCTTTCTTCACACCACTCCCTACATTGTTTGATTATCTTGGTGTTTACACTTGGGATTAGGTCCTAAAGATCCAAATGATTGGTCACCCTCCCCCCTTTAGTTTAAAGCCCTCTGGATAAGCTGAGATACTCATTTTCCAAATACATTCCTTTTGGTTCTTGTGAGGTGTAGCCCATCACTTGCCAGAAGCCCTTCCTATACGTAATGCAGAACGTGGTCCAGGAATCTGAAGTTCTCTTGGTGGCACCAACCATTGAGAGTGGTTCATTTCTAAAATCCTTTGTTTCCTCATTGGATGTTGACCTTTGTTGGAAATACAGATGAAAACACTACCTGTGCTCCTAACTTCCTTGCTGAGCTGCTCATAGTCTCTTGATATTGTTGTATTATTTTTCCCTACATGGAGAAGAAAGAGTTAGTAATCTTTGGGCATGATTATTTTAGTAAGGTTCTCTGCCACATCTTTGATTTTTGCTCCGAGGAGAAAACTTAGTTTTCTAGATTGATTGTCCAATCTACAAGCAGCTGATTCTGTTCCCCCCACCACTGAATTTCCTATCACCAACACTTGCCTTTTTTTTTTTTCCTGGTGACGTCTGGGCTATTTTTCTTCCTATCACAGGAACAATTGATGATGTCCCTTTTTCAGGTATCTTTCTTCCATGGGGAGGCTATGAAACTGGTTGCTCAGCTCCAGTGGGGCTGCAGTGGACTGGAATGAACCAGATAGCAAGGACATTCCTCTTGGTTATTTTTTTCTTTTATGACTGACATGTTTCCATTGGTCTATCTCTAAAGGTTCATGTACAGATTTATTTCTAGTAGTTGTTCCTCGTTATGTTCATTTTACATATAGTCTTCTTGTTTAGCTTGCTTAGGCTGTCTCAAAGAGCCTTGGTGGAGCAGTGGGCTAATGCCTCCTTATGTAACACCAGCTGCCTGCTATAAGTGCAGGTTCGAGTCCCACCAGGCTCAAGATTGACTCAGCCTTCCATACTTCTGAGGTAGGTAAAATGAGGACCCAGATTGTTGGGGGCAATAAACTGACTTTGTAAAATGCCGCTTGGGGGGAGCTGAAAGCCCTAATAAGCAGGCATATACATAGAATGAAGGCTATTGCTAAGCACATTGATTTGTGCTTCTTAGATTGTAAGCCACCCTGAATCTTTGGAGAAGGGCGGGATATAAATGGGATTAAAAAAAAAGTACCAAGAGTTGTGTCTAGACCTTTTACTTTTTCTTCCATAATTTGTTTAGTCTACATTTAGTACATGTGTAATTTGGGTTCTCCATGTGCGCAAGCACATACATGTAACATATTTTGCAAATCACATCAGTTTCTATTTCCAATACTGTTTCTTTTTGTTAGTTTACTTAAGGATTAAACATTTTAAAAGTTTACAAGATGTGCAAAAAATATAAAAGATTTTTCAATATATTTTTTAAAAAAATCTAAATTAAAAACTTGTGAAAGTTTATTTTTAAATTTCAAAATTTTCAGTTTTTAAATTAAATTTATTTAAAATTTTAAAAGAATTTTTAAAATTCTGGAAGTTCTTATAAAAATTAAATTATTCAAACATTTAAAATTTATAACTTTGTTACTTTTTTAAATAAAAGAATTAAATGTAATATTTTTATTCATGTTGAATAGGACATATGCAAGTTAGTTGGCCCTCTAAATATAGTTTGTAATCCACAGATAGATGAATATATAAAATTAGAGATCAATAAAAAGGAAAGAAAAATAAAATCTCAACTGAAAATGGTATCTCTGCTGAAAGTAAAAATACATCAGCTTGTCAAGTGTAAAAATATGTAAAAGTATGCACTTTGATATGCATTTCTTTTTTGCAGTAAATCTCTGCTGCTTTCTACGAGATGCTTTGCTTTTAGCCTTCTGCTCCCTACCTTGAAAATTTATCCCTTTCCCTCCCTATCTTGAAGTGTTAGGCTAAATGAAGTGTTAGGCTAAATGTCACTGCCTGTGCATGAATATGAAATACAAATTGCCTTTTAAGTCTGAGAATCACGAACAGGATGACACTTCTAATCCTGCGTCTCTCCTGAAAGGCTAGCTGTCCCCATCTATCTTGCTCTCTCGCCTCATTCTAATTTCTCCGGCTTCAGCACCCCGCAAAATCTGTATTCGGCTTTTTAAGAACGATTGTAACGTAAAAAAGGTGAGGAAGATGCAGGCGACCGCAAAAGGCCACGAGGGGTAGCCGGATTGTTTGCAGTCCGAATCCAGGCAGACTCGCCGCGGGAAGCAAAAGAAGCGGCTCCTCCCTTTGTACTATCTTTGCAGCCGCCGCATCCAGCTGGGAACGGCGAACAGTCGAGGTCCGAAACCCCCGCTCCGTCGAGCCGCGGAGGAAGACGCAGGGAGTGCCAGGATCCGAGCGACTTCTCCCTCCCGGCGGCGCTTCCGGGTCGAGCCCCTCCAGCCACGCTATACCGCGCGGCCGCCGTTCCTTCTCTGCCGGTCCGCCGCTCGAACAGAGTTGACTATATATGGTCAAAGCCGGGAGTGAAGCGAGAGCTGGGCGAGCTGCGCTTCCTGCTTTGCGCAGCTTGGAGTTGACGTCGCTCCCCCTTGCCACCGCTGGAGGAAGAGTAGGTGGAAGAGGAGAGGAGACTGGCTAAGCTCTGCCTTGTTTTGCCTTGCCTTGCCTTGCCTTTGCTCCCGCCGCGGACCTGCGTGGACTCGTCGCCCTTGAAGCCGCCGCAGCAGCGAAAGGCAGCCAAGATGCCCTACCAGCTGAGTGAGTGGCGGAATTGCCGCCGTTCGCGGAGAGGCTGCTAGATAGGCCGGGGGACTGCGGGAACGTGGCTGTGCCTTCCATGACCAGTGGAGGAGGCGGCGGAGGAGGAACGGCTTCCTTCTGGCCCGGTTGCTGTCGGTCCGAGGCGCCCTGCACTTCCCCTCGATAGAATGAGATGGCAGGCCTCTTTTGGGAGGGGCCCGGAAATCTGAATGGGCGAGGAAAGGCGGGGTGGTGGTAGTCGTACGATTCCACCTCCGATCCGGAAAAATGTAGCTCCAGTCTATTCGGGATCCCCCAGCTGGCCGGTGAATCTTCCCGGCTGCTCGCGCGTCGCCAGACCGAGGCGTATCCCTTGATCTGGAGGGTTGGCTGGAACCTCCTGCCGCTTCACGGCTGGGTCGGAGCAACAGGTTACATTTGATGCCCACCGTCTTCCTCTTTCCGCCGCCCAGGCTAAAGCTGTGTCCTTTCTCTCTCGTAGAAACAGTGTTTGCCAGCCTCCCGCAGGTCGAAAGGGGGGTCTCCAAAATCATTGGCGGAGATCCGAAAGGCAACAATTTCTTATATACCAATGGAAAATCTGTCATCATTCGAAACATAGATGTAATGTATTCTAGTTTTTATATTTACTAATTTTAAAGCTTTCGTTTAAAAGCCACTTATCAATGACTTTGTAATTTCTGTGTAACTGGGCTAAGAAATATCTGCCGATCTAGGAGGGCGTGGAGAAGCCACCATAGCTGATGAGTCAAGCGTTCTGAAAATATCCAACGTTGCCTTTAGAACTCCTGTTATGAAATCCAGAGTAGGAATAGTGGAGGGCAGTTCTAAATAGCAGAAAAATCCGATAAACAGAGGGTAGTTCAATGGCTGTAATTACTGTGAGATATAGTTAAGTTGGGTGTGTGCATAAAAGATCCAGAATAAGTGCGTTGGATTGCAAGCATAGCTCCCCCCCATGCTTCATGAAGGCAGCCCCTCTTTTTTTCACATCCTCAAGGTCACTTTAAAATGGATTTTCTTTTTCCCCCCTCCTACTCAAATGGAAACAGAAAAAAGAGGGACTGCCTTAATGACAGGGAGAGAAGAGCTGTGATTGTACTTCCATAAAGTCCAAGGCAATTTTTCAGAATAATTTTTAAACTATACATACCCTTAATTTATGTATATATAAAAATGCAAAGCACTAGATACATTGAACAAAAGACCAAATAAACAAATATTAAGTCTTTCATGCTGTATTTTTCTTAATATTGTTGTGACTTACATGACGTTTAGAGTGCATTTTATGGCCAATTCATGCAAAACTCCACGTAATCCCAAAGGGTTCACATACTTTTTCTTGCAACTGTAAAACAGTATAGTGTTTTCTCTGCAAGCATCCAGTTTCAGTTGATTTCAATTCCCTGATGCCTAAGATGTCAGTGTTGTGTTGTCTGTTTCATCTTTCACTGTATTAAGCAGGTTCATTCTGTAATCATGTCTTTGCAGCTTTTTCTACGCAGGAAAATTTTATTTATCTGATGGCAACTAGGTGTCCTGAATTTAACCTAGCCACAACATAAATATCACCACTGTGTTTCCTCAAAAGTAAGATCTACCCCAGAAATAAGTCTTAGCTTGATTTTGGAGGGAAGGTCTAATATAAGCCCTACCCCCAAAATAAGCCCTAGTTTTGGGGTGAGGTGCATGCCTAAAAATCAAGCTAGGGCAGGGATGGAGCTTACCATTGTAGCCAGGCCTCTCATAGATCGACATTTGCCTTGCCGGCCCACTTCTGCGGCCAAAGGAACAGCTTCATTCTGCAGCTGAGAATGGAGTTGGGCCTGCATTTTGCAGTCAGAGGCGTTTCTGGAAGGCCTGTGCAGCCAAGCTATGGATTCAATCTTTAGCTCAGTTCTTGGCTGCACAGACCTTCTGGAAAGGCCTCTGACAGTGAAATGCAGGCCCGAGCTCCCTTCTCAGCTGCAGAATGAAGGTGCTCCTTCAGCCACAGAAGAAGTAGGCTAGCAGGGTAGGGCTGTTGCTGTCACTGCTGCAAGGTGATTGGAAAAGACCCCTCCACCAAAAATAAGACCTGGTGCCTCTTTTGTAGGCAAAAAAAGACCAGTTCTTATTTTCAGGGATGCATAGTAGTATTCCAAAAGATCTTCACAACTTTTTCAGTAGCATATTGAATGCCATCTATCTTGAGGGGTTCATCATTCAGCACTCAGTGATTCATCAGATTTCATCAGTCAGATTTAAATAGCATCTTGAGATAAAATGTAATCTGAAAATTTGCTAAAACCTGAATTTCTATAAGGAAAAGTACTTCTATTTTTGTTTTTAATGCTCTATGCAAACTGACAATTTATGTTTAGAAATAGTTTTATTAGAGAGTAGGATTACTTTTAAGGTATCATAATTCAGTAAATCACATCAGTTTTATGTTATTTATTTATCTTATTTAATGAATTATAGAACTGCTCAGATCATACATTGATATATAATAAAAATAAATATGAAATATAAAATGGTGACCAAATACAATAGTTACATAACTAAAATGGAACTCTATTCAACTGGACCCAAATACATTATAGCATGTTTGAAGGAATATAAATATATTTTTAAAGAAGCAGCCAGAAAAATGTTACAACTTTAATAAATTATTACACAATTATTAATATCCTCCCACAATTTTTTTTACTTTAAAATGGAAAATATTCTGCAAAACAATTTTTAAAAATATGTTTATAAAAACCTCTAGAAAAAGCCCACTTTTTGTTGCCTGAACTATAGAAAGTTCCCTGAGTTCAGAAAGAAGGCATTTGGCTTTCTCAGTCAGGTTCTCTGGGCTTCTCTGGGCTTCTGGATGCTTCTAGATGTTCAGCATTTCCCTTCCTATGCATGTGAGCAGAGTTGTACATTGGCGCTGGAAATGACTGTCCTAAGATACTTGCAGAAACGAAAAAGTATGAGCATCGGCATCCCAGTTTGTAGTTACAGGGAGTCCTCAACTTACAACCATTCATTTAGCAACAATTTGAAATTACAACAGCACTGAAAATTACCATTGCAGTATCCCAATGGTCAGTCACATGATCAAAATTTGGACACTTAGCAATCAGCATGTATTTGCGATGGTTGTAGCAACCCTGAGTCACGTGATTGCCATTTGCCATCTGCCCAGCTGGCTTCCGACAAGAGGAGTCAATGGGGGAAACTAAATCAAGGACTAGTTATAGTTAGCCAGTATTTTACTGATAATTTGTTTAACCAACTGTGCCCTGGTTCAAAGTAATATTAAACTGTAAGAAAGTGAGTTCCAATGGTGGGAGTACTGGCGGAGGGGAAGGTAGGGTTAGGGTGATCTGTTGGAGACACCAGACATTGAAAGTTGGGGACAACTAAGTCCAAAGCAACTTTTTTTGGCCCCTTTTTTATATGGTCACTGAGTTCTTCAGAAAATGATCAAGAGGTATTTGTTACGGGGATAAAGAACCTGGCAATGATTTGCTGGATTGGGCTTCAGAAATGTGATTGCCTAGCATGAATCTGGCCACCTCATTCCCACTTTAAATGGATAATTGTTTTCTTGGGATATGCTTCTGAGATATTTTAGTTGGAATGGAACGGAACAGAGCAGTATATTATATGATTCGTGGCATAGTCAGCCAGATGTTTAGATTGACGTGGCATTTTCATCCACCTATAGAGTCCTTCCCAAGGACCTGGGATAGGCAGATGGTGATGTTTGACAGTGTTAGAGGTATTGTCACAGGACATAAGCTGTTCTGAGTAAAGCTGCCTTTTGCAATTGACTGATGGTGAATTTGTCAGTGCTGATGATATTCAAGCGGTGTTCCAGTTGTGTTGGGATTGCACCTCAGGCAATTATTATTATAGGCACTATCTTTGTTTCTTTTGCCACAGTCATTCTATTTATATATGCAGGTCTTTATATTTTGTTATGTTCCCCAGTTCTTTCTTTTGTATTCTATTCTGCTATCTCCAGGTACTACCATGTCCACTATCCAGACTTTTTTGTCTTATCAACATTTGTTAAGTCTGGCCTGTTATGTGGCAGGTGCCCATCTGTTTGAATTCTAAAGTCCCTGAGCACTCCAGCTTCTTCATTTTCTATTACTTTCTCTATTTTATGGTCCCACCACTTTTTGCCTGCAGCAAATGGTATTTCTTGCAGATCTTACAATGCACCATTTTTGTTACTTTGTCATGTTGCTGTTTGTATGATCTTCTTGCAGCAACTATGTAAGGACCTGCCTCAACTAGATCTCCCAAGGAAGCAGAACTCTTGAAACAGGCATTGTTACAAAAGGAACATTTATTGAGAGTTAGTGATAGCAGGAAGGCAAAGCAAGGTCTGAAGATTTTGTGCACGAAAGGTTACATCAAAAAGCCCAATCAGGTCTCATCCCCACAGTGTCCAACCATCCTTTTGAAATCCAGCCAATCTGTAGGTAATAGGTTGTTTTGAGAACCTAGTGATTTAGCGCCCTTTTCAACTACTCTCTCGGTTTCGTTTCCCAATGGTCCCAGGCTCTGTTGTCTGGAGATAAGAAGATGTTTTCAAGCCACATTCCTTTCACACAGAGGGAGGGCAAAGCAGAGCAAGTTAAATACATTCCCCCAACCAACCAGCCCCCCTCCCAACAGAATGGCAGGCCCTGAAAAAGAATACATAGGCATACAATCAATAAACTGTAAGCAAATCTATTTGAGGGGTCCTGACATACGCCCCCCCCCCCAAAAAAAGAGAGATCCACCTGTAAAATAAAGAAGAAGGAAGAGAGGAAACAAACATATCAGGTTTATCGGGATATCGCTCATGAAAGCATTTGAGTAACCTAGGAGCTTTAATGTGCTTCTTATAGACCCACTCATTTTGTAAAGCAGGAAGATCTTTCCAGGCAACTAAAACTGAGTGGACCCATGATGTTTACAAGAGTCTAGAATGTCCTTGATTTCAAAGTGTTGCTCACCCTCAACCATTATGGGTATAATCATTAGCAGGCAATTCAGGCATAGGGAGGAAATGCTGTCCATTAGCCACTTAGAAGGGAGTGAAGCTGGTGAGTGCACTGCATTGTTATAGGCCACTTTAGCAAATGGTAATAAATTGGTCCAGTTATCTTGTTGATAATTAATAAATCATCTAATGTATTATTCTAGCTTCCTAGGAGGTTTTAGCACTTCAAGGTTCTTACAATCAGTCCAGACCTGAAAAGGAATTTTACTCCCCTCTAAAAAATGCCTCCAAGCTAGGAGGGGCCATTGCACTGCATAAGCTTCCTTCTCCCAAGCAGCCCACCGCTGTTCAGTCTCAGTTAATTTCTTGGATGTGTAAGCGCAGGGCTTCAACTGATCCTCCTGGTTCTTCTGAAGTAGTACCACACCTACGGCTACATCACTAGCATCCTCTTGAATCACAAATGTTTTTCCCGGGTCCAGGTGCCTGAGCACCAGCTCTGTGGAAAAGAGTCTCTTAAATTTTTTGAATGCGGCTTAACATTCTGCAGTCCATTTTAACGGCTGGCTAAGCTTCAGTTTACTTTCTCCCTTAGTTTTCAATAGATTTGTAATGGGGAGCTCAATCTGTGCAAATGAGGGGATAAATTGTCTGTAAAAGTTGGGAAATCCCAGAAAACTTTGAACTGTTTCCTGGTGCAGGGAGGGGTCCAATCCAGGACAGCCCGCACCTTCTCTCGATCTATCTTCACTCCCTCTTGTGAAATGCGGTAACCCAAAAAGTCAATTCTATCCTTATGAAATTTACACTTTGAGAGTTCGGCATATAGTTTGACAGAGCAGAGTTTCTTTAAGACCACTCCAAGCAGTTTCATATGCTCTGCCTTCATCTTGTTGTAGATCAAGATATTGTCCAAGTACACCAAAACCCTCTTATACAGGTGTTCATGGAGGACTTCATTAATCAATTGTTTGAACACTGCTGGTGCCCCCAGTAGTCCAAAGGGGAGCACCCTGAACTGGAAACACTCCAGGGGGCAATTTTCCATTCATCCCCTTCCTTGATTCTGATACAATAGCCTCTCACAGGTCTTCTATAACCAGCACATAGGAGAAGAGATCCATCCTTTTTCTCCTGAAATAGAACAGACTTCCACTTGGGGTCTAGCCAGTTGAACCCCTGGGTCAAGTTCTTATTGATGAACTTGCATAGCTGATCTAACTCCCTGGGAGTCATGGAATATAGTTTCGGTTTTGGTAGCTTGACCCCTGGGATGATCTCAATTGCACAGTCCATAGGTCGGTGAGGCGGGAGCTCATCTGACCTCTTCTCACTGAAACCCTCAGCCAGGTCATGATATTCTTTTGGAATGCCCTGTAGCCCTTGCTCTCTCAAGGCAGATGCCAATTCCCGCTTCCAGCCCTCTACTTTATAACCATGCATACTTTGGGTAGGGGTTCTCCTCTTTGGAAATTTTTGTCAACCTTCTCCAGTCAATAAGGGGATTCCATTTCTTTAACCAGGTTAGCCAAGGACAAGAGGCCACTCCATACCGGGAGCCACAATGAAAGCTAAAGTCTCTGAGTAGCTTCCCATGGTTAGTCCCAAGGGCTTGGTGACAAAGCTTTCTGGAATGTCCCCTGCCATGGACCCATCGAACTGACAGAAAGTGATTGGATATTTGAGTTTCCTTAGGGGAACCCCTAATTTTCGACTAGGTTGGGCTTATTAGGCACTAAGTTCATCCTGAGTCCAACAGTACCACGAGGGCCATTTTCTTGCCTGTGCCTGGGATCGACAGTTCTATGTGCATGGTTATGGGGTCAGTTGCCCACTTACCAGGGGATTGCATTCCAGTGATTAGTTAATTAGATGACCCACTGTTTCTTCAGCTATTTTGTAGAGATGGCACTTGCTATTTGTTGCTATCTTCTCAATTCTGTCCTTGTATGCATTTTGTTTTTAAGGGTTGGTCTTGTGTCTTAGCCCCTCTGTCTCTTTCTTCTGTTGTCCCTGCCATTTTCTTTAATGTACTGACCGTGCTTCCTTTCTGTTCTTCATTTGATCTTTTTTGAAAGCCAGTTTGGTCTCTCCAGTATTCAGTAGCCCTACCTGATGTACTAGCTTCAGGGCATCTTCTTCTTCCAATGCCCTTTTTGATTTTCAGCCATCTGATATACTTGCAACATTTCATGCCCACCTATTTTCCTGGTAAATAGAATCTGTTAACATTGCTGCTTAGGTGATGGGCATGATTCATTATCATTATTTTTCTGGGAATTAGTAATAATAATAACAACAGCAATAATAATACAGTATTATTTTTAGCTACTCAGTTCCAAAGAGTAAGTAGCTTAAAAGGATAAGAACCATTTCCCCTCCCTCTACATAAAATAGGACATAGCCCTCAAAAACCTTATACAATTAAAAAATAAAAATCTTGACCACTTTGTAGAAAGCAAGCAGGAAACTAGAAGCTCAGCCTTCCTCAGGAACAAGCTATTTTCTAGATTGGGAGCTGCTCCTGAGAAAGCCACTTGCCCCTGTCTTGTACTTCCTTGGGGCAAGAACCTTTTGTCTGCCCCCCCCCCACTTCCCAAATGCCCTCCCTGGACAGGCATCTAATTAGCAGAGACATGTCTGAAGCTATCACAAGCCAGATATTAATACTATCCCATAGTGGCAAAGAATCTTTCATCGGATCAGCTGGCAAAAATGGATAATTGACAATGAATGGGGAACTTCTCTTTTTTGAAAAGAGAACTTCTCTTTTTTGAAGTTCTATTTCTCTTACAGAATCCAGCAATTGCTGACATCTATACTGAACACGCCCATCAAGTTGTGGTGGCCAAGTATGCACCCAGTGGTTTCTACATCGCATCTGGAGGTAGAGTGTAAAAGTGTAAATATGCATTTCTTTGTAATCCCATGCAGGGTCATGTTCACTTATGCCCATCAAGAAGTATGTTTTTCTGCTTCCTTGTGGTTTTCTATGATTTTCAGTGTTGTACACTTATCAACAGCAGTGCCACCTAGGTCCTAGACTTATATACTGCTCCATAGTGCTTTACAGCACTCTCTGAACGGTTTACAATGCCAGCATATTGTCCCAATAATCTGGCTCCTCATTTTACAGATCTTGAAAGGATGGAAGGCTGAATCAAGCTTGAGCCTGGTCAGAATCAAACTTCAGGCTGTGGATAGAGCAAGTCTGCAATATTGCAATCTAACCCCTGTGCTATCAGGGCTCTTTTAATTTGCTGTTATTGGTATAATACTGTATCAATATTGTATTCTTGGGCTAAGAAACTACATGTGAATCTTTTGAATGATTTTTTCATTGCAGGATCCAATCTGGGTCAGTCACTGGGACCAGAATGTAGCTCTGTGAACAATTCAGGCAGAATGGGTACCCACAAGCATTTATTACAAGATGCCTGTGTAACATGTAAAGAAGAGAAAGGAAGAAATGCATAGAATAGGAGCCAAGGGCATGGCAACACAAGGAAACAATAGCTAAATACTTAATAGCCGGCCATCAACACCCCAATGGACCATTTTAAAAGAAAGCCACACAACCAGGCATGACATAAATGTTGTGCATAGAATAGTCCAAAACACCATTTGGGTAGAGAGAGGTTCCCTGAGGATGGGTATAGCACGAGTCTGAAAGCTTGGAAGACTAAACCTCTGGTCCCAGTGACTGTTTCAAATTGGATCCTGAACATTATCCTAGGACACAAATATTTGCCTTCATTCATGATTCTTTCCTTGGTGGATTTAGATGTGCTTCTACTCTAAACCTCATTTCCCCTTCTACCCCCATGCCCCTTTTCTGTGTGCTATCAGCTAATCTTGGAGAGGAGACAAAGAGAAGAACAGTAGTACTTAAATTTTTGAATTTTCAGTATTTCTCTATAAATATGACCTAAAATGCCATCCGTTGTCCTCACAAATTCATTTATTTATTGAGGAAAATGATCCAATATACCTATTTGTGTATGGCAAAGTATATGAATCTTTGCTTTCAGTAACTTTGTGACCCCTACCCCAGCCAGCAATAACTTCAGCTAAATATTTCCAATAACTCTTGATCAGTCCTGCACACCAGCTGGAGAAGTTTTAACTCATATCCTCCTTACAGAACAGCTTTATTTCAGGGATGTTGGGGAGTTTCCTCACATGAATTGCTTGCTTCAGTTCTTCCACAACATTTCAATGGAATTAAGGCTAGAATTTTGGCTTGCTTTTCCAAAACATTAAATTTCTTCTGCTTTCTTAATTTTTTGGTCCTATAATTTGTACACTTTAGGTTGCTGTTTTGCTGCATGATCCACTTTCTCTTAAGCCTAGTTCATGACAGATACCATGACACTTTCCTGTAGAACTTTCTGGTACAATTCAGAATTCATAGTTTATCAATGATGGTAAGTCATCCAGGGTCCAGAGGCAGGAAGGCTAGACCAAGGGTAGGCAACCTTGGCTCTTTTATGACTCATGGAGTTCAACTCCCAGAACTCATGAGCCAGCATGGCTAAGCATGGAAACTTTCCATTTCTCCTCAGCATAGCTGACTCAGGAATTCTGGGACTTTCGTAATGAACATGCAGAATTTTTTTAAGTAAACATCCTCCCACCTATTATCATTCCATTGATTGAAACCGCTGATTCTAATTTTCTCTCCTGCTGAACTGAACATTGCAGAAGTTCACATACTTTTGCCAAAGACAAAATATATGTGGCTTTGAATCATTTTCCTCAATGAATAAGTGAAGACATATCATGTTTTTGATTGATTTGTTGTCTTTATCTAGTTTTAGGACTTGTGTAGAGAACAAATCATGTTTTAGGTCATATTTATGCAGAAATATTGAAAATTCCAAAGGATTCACAAATATGTAAGCACACTGTACTTGCAGATGCTATTGTGATGTAAACATTACATAATAGCTTTCTGCTTGGTGCAAAGTGTACCTAGGGTATTTTTAGCCCCAGAATGAAGTTGCCTTGTAAAAATTGCAGTGATTTTTTCTCTTTTACCATAAAGAAAATAAATAAAATGCAAGAATTGACATCCTTCTTTTGCTTATTTATTAAATCAACAGTGCAGTTTTATTTGTTTCTTATAATGTCTAATATAGCCACAGTTACATACATTTTACATTAAAATGAATTTGGTAAATTAAACAGATGTTCCAGCCTTTCTTTCTGCCATTAGAAAAGTTGTCAGCTTCCTCCAATTTGTAACTGAATGAGAATTGCTTTAACTTTTTAAATAGGAAACAATATATATGAGGACCCAGATTGTTGGGGGCAATTAAGCTGACTTTGTAATAATGCCGCTTGGGGTGTGTGTGAAAGCCCTAATAAGCAGGCATATACATAGAATGAAGGCTACTGCTAAGCTTGTAAGCCGCCCTGAGTCTTCGGAGAAGGGCGGGATATAAATGGAATTAAATATATATATATATATATAAATATTTTAATTTCATCCACAAAGTATATGCTTAAATAAGAATTTATCCATCTAAGCACTAAAGATAAAAGCACATGAACAAATATATTGATTCAGTCCAGGCAGTGGAAGAATGTAAATAAAGCTGGGGTTGAGGGAGTAACTGCCTTTTTGTAAATTTTGAAATTACAGTGAAGTGACAAAAAGAGATTAGTTTCACAAAAAATCCCGTAGCCTCCTTTGAGGAGCTTAAATTATATAAATCAAGCAACACAGGGAAAAGATTAAAGGATACAGCATAATATGTTGCTTTCTTGAAATTTAGCATAGATCTCCATAAAATGAAGTGGGCTTTATTTAATACTTCTTTTTTTAAGAGGATTTTATGTAACATCTATATGAAGGTCCAGGCCATCTGGCAGGATAGGGCTAGTACATCTGTCCTCAGGCTCCCTGATATCTCAGTAATTTTCAGTACCGTATTTTCCGGCGTAAAAGACGACTGGGCGTATAAGACGACCCCCCAACTTTTGAGATGATTTTCAAGATTTTTCGTCTTATACGCTGGAAAATTAGCGAGCCCGGGAAGGCACGCCCTCCCCTCTCACTGTGGAGGAAGCAGGGCAGGCTGGCGTCTGGCGGGAGCCGGCAGGGCAGTCCTGCGCACGCGCGCACTCCCCGGCTCCTAAGGAGTCCTCGGGGATGCTGCCTCAAGAGGGAAGAGCGTCGGACGGGAGCCGGAGGGAAGTCCTGCACACGCGTGCGCACGCAGGACTTCCCTGCTGGCTCCCATCCGACGCTCTTCCCTCTTGAGGCAGCATCGCTCCCCGGCTCCTAAGGAGTCCTCGGGGATGCTGCCTCAAGAGGGAAGAGCGTCGGGCGGGAGCCGGCAGGGCAGTCCTGCACACGCGTGCACTCCCCGGCTGCTAAGGAGCAGCCGGGGAGTGCGTGCGTGCGCAGGACTGCCCTGCTGGCTCCCGCCAGACGCTGATTTTCCGGCGTATAAGACGACTGGGCGTATAAGACGACCCTCCAACTTTTGAGGTGATTTTCATGGGTTAAAAAGTTGTCTTATACGCCGGAAAATACGGTACTGTTGATTGCAGTAGCCTGCAAGGTTTGGAGGGGAAGGTCACCAAGTTGCAGTAGTTCTCTAGCTCAGAACCTTTCAACTTTTTCACCCATTGTACCATTTTTAGGATATGGCAATATCTGAGTACCACCAGTTGCCTAGCAAGGTATGAAAAACTTGATGAACCCCCCCCCCCCCAGAAAAGGAAAAAAGTGATAGAGTACAATAGTTCGCTTAGTGACTGTTCAAAGTTACAACAGCACTGAAAAAAGTGACATGACTATTTTTCACACTTATGAGTCATCTCTTAGTCCATGGTCTGATTCTTTCAGCATGCTGTTTATACCCTATTGTACAACTTAGTCCTGGGCCAGCCATGTGATGCTATTGAGCTCCTGTCCCAGTGTCTGCAGGTTCCAGATTGAGCAGGTGTTACTATTTGGCACATTCTGGGTCCAGAGACATTCCATGTTTGTTCATACATTATTTGAATACTGCAATGCATTCTATATGGTCTTGGCCTTTAAAAAATATTCAGAATTTGCCCTTGGTACAAAACCAGTCTTCAGTGCAAGATATGAGCATATCACCACTGTATTAAAAAACTGTATTAATTGTCAGTTGTCCTCTAGATACAATACAAGGTACTAATTTTTAATGTTAGTTAATTGATATAAATTTAACCTTTGTTTAAGTCCTTACTACTTAGGTCCTTACTATTTGAGGCTTCTAACTCCTGTTAACAATTGTTCTGGTCATTTTTTATTTATTTATTTATTTTTTATTTATTCTGGTCATTAAAAATCCAGAAGCAGAAGAGAGCTTTCTCCTGTAGCTGTGAATGCACTCTTGCAACATGGATTTGATCCCCGTTTTTTACATCTTGAGAAGAATAGTATCTCTTTGACCAGACTTTAATGGAGAATGGTTTTATTATTCATGATTTTATTATTTTATTGTCCATATTCAGCATATGCTATAATTTGTAAAGCCATCTTAAATACTCCTTTTGAGCAGAAAGACTTAATAGATACCAAATAAAAGCAGAAATAATATGTTTGTTCAATAGCAGGCATATGAGTACTTTAGAGCTGGTATATCTTAAATTTTGAAAGTTAGGATCTGATAAATATGCAGTATTTTAATCTTGCTTGACAAATTTTTGTGTGTGTGTTTGTGCTTTGACAGATATCTCTGGAAAGCTTAGAATTTGGGACACCACACAGAAGGAACATCTATTAAAATATGAATATCAGCCATTTGCAGGAAAGATAAAAGATATTGCATGGACTGAAGATAGCAAGAGAATTGCTGCTGTTGGAGAAGGAAGGGAAAAGTTAGTAAGCTCCAAGTTCTATTCAATCCCTTATATTTTTTATTCTTAACAACTTTGGGTTTTTAATTTCCAGATGAAATGTACTTCTTTAAGAGCTGAATCTTTCTTGAGAATGCATCCTCTTGGACTCCATAAGCAAAACACTCCCTTTTTAATGATAATAATGGCAAAGGCTTGTTGTATTAAATCTACCCTATCAATTAATTCATGGGACTCATCCTATTAGAATTCAAAATATTAAAATGTATTGCTGTTTAAAATGAGGTGGAACAACATGGGAAAGTGATTGGTGCAAGAATTATTTCTTAGGTCACTAAATTCTAGCTTTTGTTTTTAAATTTCCACATCCAAAGCTGAAGTGGAATTTTAAAGAATTCTAAATTCTAAGAAATCTCCATGTATAACAGAATTTTGTGGGTAGTCATATCTATGTGAACCCTAAAGCTTCTTCTTTCTGTTATATATTCAGAATGGACAGTTATTAATAGTTATATGTTACTTATATATAAGGGTGTAGGTCTATATTTATGTTGTATATAGAATGTTTAAGTGTATGTTATTTATGTGTACACTTCGAGAGCAAACAACTAAATTTCATTTTTAATGTGTGCCATTGTGTCCACAGTAAAAAATGACAATAAAGGTTATCTAATATGTAAAATCTAATATTCCTTTGTTGTTGTATGTACACTTATCTCTTCGCTGTATTTCAGCATCAACCATTTTTTATGTTACTATAAAGCTCTTAGATGTCAAAAAGTGGAGAAATTCTAGGAAAAAAGAGTTGATTTCAGTTTTGCTATAATGAGGTCTAGCTGCTTTATGTCCAGAAATATTGGCACTATATTTTCTTCTTTAGTTTTGAATGTTGTCAACCTCTTTTTTTCCTTATATGGAGTGTTTGACTATAAAATATTATGTCTATTTTTCATTCCAGCATCCTTATATAAATACACAGAATATATCTTTTCAGGAATTAGGTATTTGTAAATAAAGCAATAATTTATGTCAATAAGAAACTCATGCTTTGCTTTGCTGGTATTCATCATGCAAAGAAGTTTTATTTAAAATTATTTGGTTGTAGATAAAATTCTTTTTTGTGTGAAGTGATAGAATTAATTATATCTTTAGCAGTTGTTGCAGAAAATCAGTTGGTATTACAGCCTGTTTTTTGTTCATCTTTGAGAACCTTTTTATTTTATTCTTAAATTACACTAAATAATATGATAAAACTATTAAGTAGGAAGGAAGAAAATAAGAGAGAGATAAGATAAGCAACATCTGCATATTTTTGAACTTTAGACCTTTTCAACACCTTAAAAGTATTCCTGTTTCATTAAGTCTTTGTTTTGCATAAATAGATTTGGAGCAGTCTTCTTGTGGGATACTGGTTCTTCAGTAGGTGAGCTTGCGGGTCACAACAAAGTAATAAATACAGTGGACATTAAACAGACAAGGCCGTATCGCTTAGCAACTGGCAGCGATGACAACTGTGCTGCTTTCTTTGAAGGACCACCATTCAAATTCCAGTTCACCATTAGTGTGAGTTTGTTTTCTTTCCTATGCAGAGTCCAGCTTTGTGGTCAGAATCTTCTCTCACCTTCTTGTGGTAGCTGAAAGCACTTTCCACTTCCTTGAGAAATAGGCAACTTTACTTATGGAGGACTGTTGTAGAGGGCCTGCATCTACAGTATGTCAGTGAGGTATTGCTTCTGGAATGGGGTCTGAAAGCTCCTTTATACAAACAGGATGAAAAGTATTTGTAGTAAATATATTAAAGTCTCAGAGAAGCCTGTACAGATGCAGTAGTTTTAGATAAGATAAGCAACATCTGCATATTTTTGAACTTTAGACCTTTTCAACACCTTAAAAGTATTCCTATTTCATTATTTCCCATGCTTAGGAAATAATGTAGATTAACATGCAAGCTTCAGACGTTGCCATCTTTGAAGGGGGCTTCTGACTTTATTGCTGTGGAAAATGGGTACCATGCTTTGGCCACAAACTAGCCTTCTGTGTTAGCCTGTGAAGTGCTTAATAAGATTTAACACTGGCTGCTTGTATCTCCACCAATAATGTGCCTGATACAGAGATAAACATATTATGAATTTTTCTTAAATCCTAATTTCTCCAGACAACATAATTTGTATATTCCTATCCTCTGAATATGATCTCTTAGCCTGCCTCCCGTGAACTGCCAGTAATCATTCTCAGCAGTTTGATGGATAAGACTGAAATATCAGATATCTTGTGCATCTGGAGGATACTGTTTATGAGCTTCAGAAGCAGGATACTCTGCTATACATTTATTTATTTATTAGACTGTTTGCCACCCATCTCAACTATAATAATGTTCATACTGTGTATTTCTTTCTCCTTTAGGACCACAGCCGCTTTGTTAACTGTGTGAGGTTCTCTCCTGATGGAAATAGACTTGCTACAGCCAGTGCTGATGGCCAGGTAAAAAAAAAATAATAAAATGCAAGGCATGCATTGAATGAAACAGGTGTCAGTTTAATCCCTAATAAGTTATTGGACCTATTTTCAAGAGCACATGACTCAGTTTAGTCTGGATTCTAATTCACATGCATTAAAATGTAACATTTAATGTGGAAATATATTCAGCATCAACAAAAGAATCAGAGTTTTAAAAGCATTTCATATGAAAAGCATTTCACACGAGAATAGAACCATTCCAATGAATATATTTGCTTGAATTTACAGAAAAGCAGTTATTCTTTCTCAAGTAGTTACATTGAGAATCATACTGCTAGGATGTGGATGGGCATAAATATTCTAGTGGTAAAGAAAGTGAGAACAATGGGTAGAAGGGAAAAAAATAATAGCAAGAAAGATGGAGACCTTGTACCGATGTTAAAAAGAACAGCACTAAGGAGAGATTGAGAGAGAAGAAATACAGGTAGTCCTTGACTTGCAACAGTTCATTTAATGACCGTTCAAAGTTACAACAGTACTGCTAAATGTGACTGATGACTGTTTTTCATTTATGACCTTTGCAGCATCCCCATGATCATGTGATCAAACTTCAGATGCTGGGCAATTGGTTTATATTTATAATTGTTGCTGTGTCCCAAGGTCACATGATTATCTTTTGCAATCTTCTGACAAGCAAAGTCAATAGGGAAGCCAGATTCACTTAACAACTGTGTTACTACTTATCAACTGCAGTGATTCACTTGACAACTGTGGCAAGAAAGATCATAAAATGGGGCAAAATTCACTTAACAAATGTCTCAGCAATAGAAATGTTGGGCTTAATTGTCATAAGTCAAGGACTATCTATAGACAAAAGTCTCTTGCCATCCTTGAGTGCACCATCTTGGAACTGACTCTCAGTTCTCAACCATAGTTTATCTCTAGTAGTGGTACAAGCATTTGGAGGAGGTCTTCCTCAGGCAGACTTACTTTCCATATATGCTTTGGAAGGTGGTCTATGGTCCTGTGAGATATTCAGATGGTAGCTAGTCACTGCTATTGATAATGCAGTGGTTGACATCATACTTTTTAAAAGTCTGATACCTAAGGTTCCAGTGCCGACCCAACTCTGATGCCAACTGCTTTCCAAGAATAAACATGGCAGTAACTACATGAAAAAGAAATGCATGTAGCTATGGAAAAGGGATTCTTTCTGTTGTTAGCAAGGCCTGCATGCTTCTTAACTCTTGTGTTACAAAGAAACAGATTTTTTACTCATTGATTTATGCTAAAGGTGTTTTTTTCTTGAAATATTAGTGTTTACTATAATGCAATCCGTAAATTAACTTAGTCTGACGATGAGGATACGGGCAACCTTGTCAATGTTATCTGGGAGGAGTTCAATCCTGTGACTCCTGAAGAAGTGGACAAGATCATGGGGAAGCTGAGCTCCACCACGTGTTTGTTGGACCCGTGTCCCTCCTGGCTGATTTATGCGGCTTGGGATGGGACACGAGGCTGGCTCCAGGAAGTGATTACTGCCTCTTTGAGTGAGGGTAGCTTCCCCGCCGCCTTGAAGGAGGCGGTGGTGAGACCCCTCCTCAAGAAGCCTGCCTTGGACCCAGCAATATTAAACAACTTTCGTCCGGTCTCCAACCTTTGCTTTCTGGTTGTTGAGAGCGTGGTGTTGAGAGTGTTGGTGGCGCAACAGCTCCCTTTGTTCTTGGATGAAGCTGACTATCTGGACCCGTACCAATCGGGCTTCAGGTCCGGGTACAGCACGGAGACGGCATTGGTCGCGCTGGTGAATGATCTCTGGCAGGCTCGGGACAGGGGTTGCTCCTCTGTCCTAGTCCTTTTAGACCTCTCAGCGGCTTTCGATACCATCGACCATGGTTTCTTGCTGCGACGTATCAGGGGGTTGGGAGTGGGAGGCACAGTTTTCCAGAGGTTCTCCTCCTACCTTCTGGGACGTTCGCAGTCGGTGTTGGCAGGGGGGCAGAGGTCAACCTTGAGGCCTCTCATTTGTGGAGTCCCTCGGGGATCGGTCCTCTCGCCTCTCCTGTTCAACATCTACATGAAGCCGCTGGGTGAGACCATTCGTGGTTTTGGAGTTGGATATCATCAGTATGCTGATGATACCCAGCTTTTTATTTCGACCCCAAACCACCCCAGTGATGCCCTCGATGTGATGTCCCACTGCCTGGAGGCGGTCCGGGTCTGGATGGGGAGGAACAGGCTTCGGCTCAATCCTGACAAGACTGAGTGGCTGTTCGTGCTGGCATCCTGGGAAATTCCGATTATTCCATCTCTGGCCATGGGGGGTGAGCTATTACCCCCCGTAGATAGGGCACGCAACTTGGGGGTCCTTCTAGATTCACAGCTCTCTTTGGAAGAGCATATTGGAGCTGTGACTAGGGGGGCCTTTGCCCAGGTTCGCCTGGTGCGCCAGTTGCGGCCCTATCTGGACCGGGGATGCCTTGCGTACAGTCACTCATGCACTCGTGACCTCTCGTCTAGACTACTGTAATGCTCTCTACATGGGGCTGCCCTTGAAGTCCACTCGAAGGCTTCAACTGGTGCAGAATGCAGCCGCGCGAGTTGTACTGGGAGTTTCCCGATACTCCCATGTTACACCTTTGCTCCGCGAGCTGCATTGGCTGCCGGTTGCCCTCTGGGTGAAATTCAAGATGTTGGTAATGACTTACAAAGCCCTACATGGCATGGGTCCGGATTACCTACGGCAACACCTGCGGCCAGTGTCAACTTCCCTCCGTCTAGTGCGCTCCCACAGAGAGGGCCTCCTCAGGGTGCCTCTGATCAAAGAATGCCAATTGGTGGCCCCCAGGGGGAGGGTGTTCTCTGTGGGCGCGCCAGACCTTTGGAACCGCTTGCCGGTTGAGCTCCGGATGGCCCCCGACCTTCGCTCCTTCCGATGCGATCTAAAAACATATTTATTTGAGCAATCTGACCTGGTCTGATGGGTTAGGGTTGGGGTTTTTAAACATGTTTTTAACTATTGTGTTTAATTTTAAATATGGGCATTATATTTAATTGTATTTTAACTTTTATATTCTGTTTTTATATTTATTGCCCTGTACACCGCCCTGAGTCCTTCGGGAGAAGGGCGGTATAAAAATATAATAAATAAATAAATAAATAAACTTTTCCAAGATAGTCTCTTTTTAAAATTCTGAACAGATTATTATTTATGATGGCAAAACTGGAAAAAAAATTGATGCTCTTGGTGGAAACAAAGCACATGATGGAGGTATTTATGCAGTAAGTATATTCCAATTGTGCTCTGTGGATTTATATCGGTTTGAATGACTTATTAAGCTGCAGAACTAGTACTATGTTGTAGCCACAACAGCATCATAATGGTATGGTTGGGCAGCTGTACGAGAATTCAACATATCCCATGTCAGGCACAGAGAAATAAGTTCTTGGATCCACCAAGCTCAGAACTCTCCCAGGATTACATTATTTGAAGGATCAAGTCTGAACTGTATCAAGGATGTTTGTCCTGTGAGATCACTGTATTGGAAGTATCTGGATTTTAGTGAAGAGCTGAAGAAAATCCAGACCAGGCCAGGCTTTTCATATTCAGACTTAGTAAGTCATTGAGTGAAGTGGTCAATAAGTGAGATGTCATATGGCTGCTTTGCTCAATGATTGCAATCCTGGCATTCTTGGTTGCAACGGTTAAACTTATCTTGTAGGTCATTAAGTAGATGGAGTTGCAGGTAAGGGGGATGGGAGAAGCCCAGTGCAAACCATGCCAAATTGGAAGAGTGCTACAGTGTGAAGCAAAGCTGAAATTGCCACAGCTCCAGCCCTGCAATGTGGCCCTCACTGATGGCAGGACTAGGATTGGGGCCTTTATTGCCTCCAACTGTTAATCACTGCCCCCAGGCTTCCATTTCAGCCATAGTGCTGCAATTGCAACTGAAAAATGTCACCTCATGCCATTCTCAAGAGGTGTGGAAAA
Source organism: Daboia siamensis (assembly GCA_024449315.1). Taxonomy (NCBI): domain Eukaryota; kingdom Metazoa; phylum Chordata; class Lepidosauria; order Squamata; family Viperidae; genus Daboia; species Daboia siamensis. The sequence continues at coordinate 200,577 of JAKJMR010000369.1, read as the reverse complement.
TGGCACAATTGCTCTTGCCACCCAGCACTCCCTTCAGCCTGCTGCTTAGAGACCCATGCCATTCTCCATGTTGTCATCCTATTCAGAGAAGAAATGTGAGTTCATGTGATCCTTCAGAAGCCTCATTTTGGTCATTCAGAGTTACTTCTGGTGTGCTCCTTAACACCTTCAGGGGGTGCGTGGAGATTCCATGTGTGTGTGTGGAGTGTATATCCAGGAGAGGGTCAGAGAGGTTCCACGGGGATATGGCCTAGGTTGGGGAGGATAGGTAGAGGTAAGCAGAGGTGCAAGGGAGGCTCAGTCAGGAATTCTGGGAGTTGAAGTCCATGAGTCATAAAAGAGCCGAGGTTGCCTACCCCTGTCCTAGGGTATTGTACTTAGGACAGGGGTAGGCAACCTCAGCTCTTGGCTGCTACTCTAATAACTGTGTCAACAGTTCAATATAATATAATAAAAGCAATATAATACACTGACATATATTAATATTTAATAATGTAGCAATATGAATGAGAAAATTAAGAAAAATAGGGGAAAAAGAAAACTTCAATATACTTATTGCTTTGCAAAAATGCTACATTATAATCAGATATTTAGTTTTATTTATGTACATAATGTTTATTAGAGAAAAGTATTGCAAATTATCACAATATCTATGCAAAAATAGCATTGCTTCATTATCTAATTAATAGAAAATATTATCTTTTTCAGGACAGATATGATAAGAACCAAAATATCTGGAATAATACCACTTTTTTAATTTCCCAGTATTATTCTTTTAGCTACCCTCATGCACAATACAATCTCACAGACACATTCCAAAAATGAATATAATATAACTCAATATTACATTAGCATCTTTAACATTTAAAATATCCCCATAAATCTACTTATATAAATACTATTTCAGAACAGTGTCAGAAAAATCACCAAACCATATCATATAAGTCAGTGAACTCTTAGATTTTTTTACATCTCCAACAGAGGAAATCTTTCAAATTTTTGATGAATCAGCTTTTACCTCATCCATTGATACAATTTTAATGATTTTAAGGACTTGCAGCCATTGATATAAACATCAGATACTCCAGTTGTTCTGTACGTGTTTGATATATTCCAAAAATATTCTTGGTCTTTTGATCTAAATAGGTTGTGGGTTTAATTTCTGCAATGGATTCCATCAATTGGGCAAATATCCCAGATGACTTTGGAGCAGCAAGCATCTGGTGCATATTGAGATGTTATTCCAGAGTTTAATTTGATTTCTGTTTGATATGAACTTCACTGTCAAGAAAGGAGTCATATTTATTTCCTAAATAGTTTCTTTTTATCCTATTGATAAGTTTTTTTTTTTCTGTTAACAGATTAGTTGGAGTCCAGATGGCCATTGCCTTCTTTCTGCTTCTGGGGACAAAACAGCTAAGATCTGGGATGTTGGTGCCCAGAGTGTGGTAACTACATTTAAAATGGGATCAGATGTTTTGGACCAGCAATTGGGCTGTTTGTGGCAAAAAGGTCATTTATTGACACTATCCCTTTCTGGCTATATCAACTATCTGGATGAGAACAATCCAAATAAGCCTCTTTGCATTATAAAGGTTTGTGGAATAATTAAGGCAGTGAATTCTAGTTTTCAACCTCTGTTTAGCAATGAATCATAGTGATTATATTATTCTGTTGGCTATTATTGAGTTAGTTTAAACACAGTGGTTTTAATAAAAGTAAATCAACTCTGCATTTTAGGTGAATATTGTTGATACCATTATGGGAAATGCAAATACTTTTTTTTAAAAAAAATACTTGTATTGGGGTAATTAATACATAGAATATCACATGTCCACATACAGACTCTTAGGATCCAGAGAATGTGATCAGTTCTATGCAGCAAAGCTTTTGAGCTGTATTTCCTAAAGATCAGGTTTTAAAATGGGTTTGATGTGGCTAATACTTGGAATTGAGGCCACAGAAAACCACCGGGAAGTGGGTTTGACTGGAAAGTAAAAAGAATTCCCATAGAGGGTAGAAAAAGCTGTCTCCAGCTCTTCATCCACATAGTCCAGGGTATTCCTTGCCTAGGATTTTTACTTCTCTTATCACACAATTCTCAGTCATCTAGAACTCATATTCATCATTCAGTCTTTGGCTTTTTTAGTCTTCCAGCCCAGAACACTTACTTAATACCAACTTTCCTTACTCCATTCATTTTCCCCACATCACTTTTAGCATCCGTTCCCTTCCTTGCCAACTCTGCCCCAACTGTTCAGCACCCTCTCTGCCTGGATTGGTCTCTTCCTCGAAGGGAGAAGTGACATCCAAGGAAAGTGCCAAAACAGAATGTCTGAAAGCCCAGGTAGAGAACAGGCAGCTGAGAGGATGCACTGCTGCTCTTACATAGTTGAGAGACTTTGAAGGTATTTGTGCTTCAGCAGGTCTGATTCTTCCTTAGTGAGAGGGAGTAGTTTAAGGCACTCTGAGTAAAGCTACTTGTCCTTTTTTTCCTTGCCTTGTCTCTGCAGAACAGGCCACCTTGCCTTTTCTCTAGCTTCATCCAAAAGAGCAAAATATCCCTCCTGTAGTCTTTCTGAAAAAGGATTTTTCGTAAGAAGTGTAAGCTGTTGAGGGAATCCTGTGAACTTTTTAACGTTTTAGAGAAGGTAACAATGGCAAAAAGAAAGTCTTTGGCATATAGTTACCTTATTTTTTCAGTAGTCTATATTCAAGTGAAAGGAAGTTTGGGCAGACAGTTTTTCCAATGGTTCATAAACTTCTCTTTGGCTACCACTAAAATAGCTGAACCTTAGAAAATCCTTTTCTAAGAAAAGGCCAAGTAGTTTTGTTGGGAATCTGGGAGCTATTCCTGTTCCACTGGATCTAAACCTCTGGTTTTTGATGTGAAGAAGTTTAAGTAAATGTCTTTGTTTTTTTAAAAAAGATAAATATGGCTTTTGTAGTAATTATATCTGCTTTCTTGCAGGGTCACAGCAAATCAATACAGTGTCTTACAGTGCATAAAAATGGAGGGAAATCCTATATATACTCTGGAAGCCATGATGGACATATTAATATCCTTTAAATGATTAACAATTTTTCTGCTAACCTGAGGTGGCTAAATAGCTATTTTTTCATACAGGATATACTAGAGCTGTTCATGCTTATTTGAATTGCTGAACAAAAGCCTTCAATTTGTCCAGCTCTCTTTTTTGAGATATTCAGTATAATTTGAAGTTATTCTATTTGAGTTGAATAAAATAGCATAGAACCTCCTCCATGCAGCATTTGTAGCTTCTCAAACTTCAAGTGTCTTTCTCTCCCTTTGTCCAAATATATTTTCATCAACCCTCCAGCACTTTTCATAACATCCAAAGTATTTTCTATTCATTTCTTTATAAGTAATTTGAACTTATAAAAGGCTTATAGTCCTTTACAAAAACATCAGACATGGCAAGTTCCATTAGAGTTTACAGTGCTGATACCAGTGTTGATTTCTTAAAACCTTGGGAGAATAATCATCATCATGTAGTTTGGGCATTTATTGTTGACTATCTAAATGTATGCAGCAGAACTTTTGACATAGCTTGTTACAAGGATTAGGTTTTGGATTTTCTTTTCTCCGCATCCTGAAGAGAATTTCCTTAATATTTTTTTGCACATTATTGGGATTCTGAAACAGGAGAAAATGATGGATTTGGTGGGAAAGGACACACAAATCTAGTTTCCCGAATGGCTGTGGATGACTTTGAGCAGTTGGTTAGCTGTAGTATGGATGATACTGTGCGTTATACCAGTCTTAACAAAAAGGAGTACAGGTATTTGTGTTTTAAGCTTTCATCACAATTTTTTTCTGTCATCCTACCATTAAAATATCTATTTCAATTTTTTGGCAATTTAGTGTGTTATATGAAAATCTGTGTCTGATAAGCAGTTTTCACAAGCAACAATAGCATTGTTTGCCATACTGTGATTAATGTTTCAGTAGCATCCTTGTTACCATATTAATGTCATGTGTGACACACATGAACAATTGTATGTATTCAACTGTAAACACATTTTAGAAGTTGAAGTGAAATAATTAATATTGAAGAAAAAATTTTTAAGGGTAAAACAGTGGAGAGAAACTCTACATTGTTGTTATGATAAAGTAAATTGATTCTGAAGCCAGTTTTCATGTTCCAGAAATGGTGAAGAATAACATAACTTGGTTATATCTTGTCTAGTTTGACTGTGTGAACCCTGAGGAAAGTAGTCAGGGTTCTCTATAGCCTTGGTTCTGCCAAATATAATCTCAATCCCTGAACTTCCTGGTTGATAAAAGCCTCCAGGGAGGTGATGGGGCCCAGTTTAGGATGCTGGTAAATGCATCCTTGAATAAGGGGATGCTACTATCCTCCTTAAAGGAGGCAGTGATTTGTGGACACCTTAAAAGCTATCACAGGATATGTGGGCAGTTATTAACCAGACATAAATCTTTCCTTTTTGGGAAAAGGTTGAGAAAGTGATGGGGCTGCAACAGAAGAGAACCATGGAGAATATTGATTATCTGGATCAGGTTTCATGTCAAGAAACAGTGTAAAGATGACATTGACTGTGGAGAGAGTGGGATTGGGGAGTGCAACAGTATTGGTGATGCTTGATCTTTCAGAGGTTTTTGATATCATTAGTCATGGTATATTTCTAGATCTGCAATGTTTCTCCTCTTTCCTAAAAAGGTGGTTCCAGTTGCCTTTGTTACACAGATCAGGTTCTAGATTACATTTGTGGGGTGCTCTGGTTGCAGGGCTTGATCTTTCAATTCTTGTTCAACACTTGTATGAAATCACTATAAAGGAGAACATCCGTAAATGTAGGATACCAAATAATATATCTTAGCTCTGACCTGCAGGGTGGTTTGAGGTGGATCGAGTCTGGATAGGGGGGAATAAGTTGATGTTCAGGTTCAGCAAGGCAGCCTGGCTCTTGATTTATATGCTATTGGATTCCAGAAAGATTCCATATTTAGTTCTGGCTTTGGAAAATTTTCGCATTTTTTTTCCATAGTTTTCTCATGCCAAACTGACTTGTAATGCAGATGTTCTGCTGGATCCACAGCTCTGGGATCCACATTAGATCCCGGAAAGGTATAGCCACATCTCCATCTCATATACCACTTGCATCCTTGTTAGGAATAGAAGGCTTTACTCATAGTGATTCATGCATCTTGACTGAGCTATTGTAATGTATTCTACATGGGACTGTTCTTGAAAAGTATTTAGAAACTACAAATAATCGTGTGGGTTCTTCATTGTGTTATGTAGCACTTCTGGAGAAAAAAACCATTTGACTTCCAGGTGTTAGTTGTCACTTTTAAACCCATGTACAGCTCAGCATCTGCATGTCTGTGAGACCCCCTTCTCCCAGTGGTATCTGCCTGGGTGAGCAGGTCCATCTACTTGCTCAAGAGACCACAGAAACATGGCCTTTTCTATTGTTGCCCCTCCCCCTTTTGGAAAAGCACACCCCAGACATTTCAATGGTTCTTTTTTTTTGACATTTAGAAAATCTATAAAATAAAACAACCCTGGGAAATAGAATAAGATGTTTGTCCACTACTAATGGAAATAATTCTAATTACAGAGAAATAGATCACAACTCTTTTTATAGTCTTCAAGTGCAGTTTAATAGTTCTGATTGGTGGATTGTATTTAATTTGTTTTAATCCAAACAGTTTTCAGTTGGGAAAACTCACTTTTTTTTTTAGCAGTGAAAATGTTATAAAAATGGATGTTCAACCAAAATGTGTGGCAGTTGGACCTGGAGGATATGCAGTGGTCATATGCATTGGAGAAGTGAGTAAATTCAGAAAAACGAATCATAGTGCATTCTTTTATTCAGTTATTTTAATCCTGTTGCTTTGGGGAAGTGACTTTGTACCTTTAGTATGTTTTATAAATCCAACTGCTCTGGTCAGTTAACATTTCATTGTATTGTATAAACTATAAAAAAAAAATCAGTAATCAGATCAAGGGATGTTGTTAGAATGCAGCAATAATGATTTAGGGGGGTTCCTCCCCACAAATTAATCAGAGTAGGGAAAGAGGTATGAACGTGCAATGAGTATGTGAAGAAAAAGGGTTGTGACACTTGTTTTGAACTCACATAGGGGAAAAATCCTGTTGCAGAAATCCCTGATTGGAACATTGCACTCTGGACAAAAGATCAAGAGTCAGCTGGGTCTAGAGGTTAAGGCAGGTGTCCATAGCCCACTATTGGGCCTTGAGCCCTTTAGAACTGGGCCGCAGAAGTAGTGGATGAGCACATGCCCACTTATATGAGCAGCAGGCAAGCAAGGGCAAGTGTGCTCCATTTGCATGAGCGGCATGTGTGCGCTCCAGTTGTGCAAGTAGGGTGTGTGCATGCCTGTTGCTTGTGCAAATGGAGCTATATGTGCACTTGCATGCTACTCACATGGAACCATCCCTCTCCCCGCCCTCCCTCTGGCTGGTGCACAAAGCCAGAAAGGTTGGGGAACTCTGGATTAAGGCACCAGGCTAGAAACCAAGAAACAGTGAATTCTAGTTACAGGACACAGGCATGAAAGCTTTTTTGGTGAGCATGGGTCAGTCCCTCTCTCTGACCATAAGATCAGGTTTGACAACTGCTCAGTCAATTGCTGTTGCAATTAATGGATTAGCACTCAGTTGATTGGAAATAATGTGGACCCTACACTTGCAGGGAAAAAATGTTAGAACGAAAAGACTATAAGCAAAGGTTCATGCATATTTTTCTTCAATTATAGATTATTTTGATGAAGGATAAGAAAAAGTGTTTTGCAATTGATAACCCTGGTTTTGAACCGGAAGCAGTGTCAGTTCACCCTGGAGGTGGGACAGCAGCAGTTGGAGGAACAGTAAGAATTTTTCTCATGAAATCATTTAATTCTCAAGCTTTTGACATGAATATAAAAATGTAATAAAATATTTTTTTGTAACAGAATTTTCTTAAAACCTTATTCCTTAATTTTGGATTTGGGGGTCCTTGAATACACTCCTTTTATCATGCAGTTATTATTGATCATCATAAGCTGTGTTGCATTATTTTCTGGCCAAAGTGTCATATTTCTGCCTCTTTTAAAGTATCCTTCAGATTTGAAAGCATCCACAGTTTCCTTTGGTGTATACTTAAGCTTACACTTGTTATGTTTGTATCTCTAGGATGGGAAAATACATTTGTATGCAATTCATGGAGCTTCTTTAAAAAGTGAAGAGATGGTCCTGGAAGCCAAAGGACCAGTAACTGACCTGGCATATTCTCCTGATGGAGCTTTCCTGGCTGTGACAGATGCAAACAAAGTTGTCACAGTGTTCAGCGTTGCTGATGGCTATGGGGTAAGAACTATGTTAATCATCTGCAATTGGGTTTTTAGTTTTATGTCTTAAATAGAAAGCATAATAATAGTTCTGCCACATAAATCCAATTTCTAATCACCTTGCAATGGCATCTGGTAGGTTTATGGGCAATCCTCATAAGCAGGTTAGTTAGTAGTGTAAAGGCTGCTGGCCTATAGTTTTGGTAATTAAGATGCACTTTGGAAGAACTATGTTGCCTAATGAAAGTATTGATAGGTTGAAATGATCAAATCTTATTGTTGGAACCTATTCCCCCATTTTTTTTAAAAAAATGCATAACCATTTAAATGTAATCTTGAATTGTTTACTCATCTGTATTGATTTCCCTTATAGCTTTGGTATAATTAGAACATGAAAGTAATTAATTGTTGAATGATTATTAGAATAATAATTAAATAATCATCACCAGTAAATTGGAAAAGGCAGCTTTACTTTACATCCTGCAACGATACTATAGAATATGGGTGTCAAACTCATGACATGACATGTCGTGATGTATTGTGACTTTTTTCCCCATTGCTGGCAATGGGGTGGGCATGTTTTTGACGTGACGCATCCGGCCCATGGGCCAGCAGTTTGACACTTCTGCTCTAGAACAGACATGTCAAACACAAGGCCTGGGGGCCGGATCTGGCCCGTGAAGTGGTTTCATGTGGCCTACGAAGCCATCCTGGAAACAGTGAGGGAACGGTCCCTGCTGCCTTGGCCCGGGCCTAGGCCAGCCAGGAGCCAATGTACAATTTTGTCATCTATGCTGAAATACATTCAGTCTTAGCTCCACAAGGCCATCTGGAAACAGGGACTGGCCACTGCCGTGTCAGCATTGCCCCCTGGGTGCACGCTGGGGAGTTATCACCCTTTGTGAGGAATGAAGAAATGCACCATCGCCTGGAAGTGGCCAGCTCATGGCCCTGCCTACTTTGGGCAGGCTAGGCACCCTTGATGGGAACAATGTAGAGCTGGCCATGCCCTCCCAGTAGGCCACACACACTCCAGCCATGCCCAACCAGTAGGCCATGCCTACCCTGGCCACACCCACCTGCCCTCCAAGGGCAACCACAATGCTGATGCGGCCCTCAATGAAATTGAGTTTGACACTCCTGCTCTAGAAGGAGTAGGGCAGATCTGATGGCAGTATTCCAGTATCTGAGAGGCTGCCACGAGAATGAGGGGGTCAATTTATTTTCCAAAGCATCAGATGGTAAGACAAGAAATAATGGATGGAAACTAATCTAAGACTTTGAAAAAAAAAGTTCAGAGAAGAGCAACTAAAATGATCAAAGGCGTGGAGACTAAAACATATGAAAAATAGCTGCAGGACTTGGGTTTGGCTAATTTAAAGAAAAGAAGATGGGTGACATGATAGCAGTATGAGTATTTGAGGGTCTGTCACAAAGAAGAGGGCATCAAACTATTCTCCAATGCACCAAAGGGCAGGACAAGAAACAATGGTTAGAAACTGACTAAAGAGAGAAGCAACCTGGAATTAAGGAGAAACTTCTTTACAGTGAGGACAATTAACCAGTGGAACAGCTTGCCTTCAAACGTTGTGAGTGTTTCATCACTCAAGGTTTTTAAGAAGAGACTGGACAGTCACTTGTCTGAAATGATATAGAGACTCCTACTTGAGCAGGGAGCTGAACTAGAAGACCTCCAACTCTATTCTGATTATTATTATTAAAAACCTTTAACACCATCAAATATCCATATCTATTTATCTCTGATCCTTGGAAAGGACTTGATAGGTAGACAAAAATGCCAAGTCCAGTCTGACTGTGACAAACCATACTAATAAAAATAATTAATTTAATTTTGGAATTAAAAATATTATATGATTTTTTTTCTGAATAGGAACATAATGTATTCTATGGCCATCATGCAAAAATAGTTTGTGTTGCCTGGTCCCCTGATAATGAGCACTTTGCTACTGGTGGTATGGACATGTTGGTGAACATTTGGACCCTAAATGACCCAGAAACCCGAGTCAAAATACCAGGTGATTCAGGCTTTTTTTCCTTTGAAAGAAGCAAGGCTGAAATAGATTGAAAAAGAAGATGTTGCAGTCTATATTACTTATCTGGGCTACATTCTATTTGATAGACAAAATTAAAGTTTTCAGGAGAAATTTTAGGTTTGAAAATGAATTTTTCCACAGAGATAGTTAGAAATTCAAAAATCAATTGTTTTTACAAGACTTAATTGAAGGAGAGTGCCCAATCCATGCATTTTTATCTTCCCTGTTTCTTCTCCCATAAGAATTGTAGAATTTGAGAGAGTGAAGTGTCAATTCATTTATTCATTCATTCATTCATTTAGTTCAGTTTACTCATTCATTTATTCAATTTCTAGAGCTGTTTCTCAGCATAGAAATCCATAAAAGATGCCTTATAGTTTCTGCTTTGAAATGTCCAAGGAAGGACATTTTTTATGAGTCGTTGGTCCTGCTATTAAATACTGTGTTTCCCCAAAATAAGACTGGGTCTTATATTAATTTTTGCTCCAAAAGATATATTAGCTCTTATTTTCCGGTTAGGCCTTATTTTGGGGGTAGGGCTTATATTACAAGTAACCTGAAAAATCATGCTAAGGCTTATTTTTCAGTTAGGTCTTATTTTGGGGAAAATAGGGGTAGCAGTTCCTGTAAGAAATTTTTCCCCCTTCTTTTATTTGGAAACTGCTTTCCAGCAAATTAAATTCCTGCTCCTTTCATGAAGCTTCGTTTTTAAAGAAAACCTACAATCTGTTTAATATTAAAAGAGAAAAACTGTAAGAGCCTCAGGAAGGGTACCAGATCCAACATTTTATAGCAGTGATGTGCAAGGTGAGCAAAAGAAGCAATTACATGGCTAGCCAGACTGAAAGTCATATTAGTGCTAAGCTTTTTTTTCAGAATGAATCTAAACAATTGGACGAGATTGTAATTACTCACATTTCTCTTTCATCTTCCCTTTGCTAGATGCACACAGGTTACATCACATTAGCGGTTTAGCATGGCTGGATGAACATACCTTGGTAACAACATCACATGATGCCTCAATCAAAGAGTGGTCTATTTCCTACAAGTAAAATGCCTTCAGTCAGAATAACCTCATCAGGAGAGACTACTAGAGTGAAAGAAAGCAATTTTTTTCTGAAAATTTAGCAAATGTATAATGGGATTCTATAGCATATTCTACTATCTTTGCAGGCAGTGTTTATATCTGTAATTACATAACTGTTGAAAAGCTTTAGTCAGTAACAGTTTGCACATGAAAAGCACTTAAATTATATTTGAAGTTTAAAAAATCTTTTGTGTGCTCAACATTCCAGAGTTTGCAATCTAGCAGGATGATAGAACTGATTTGGTTCTTTATTTTTAATACTATATGCAAAACAACATTCACCTGATCATGTACAGCATGAGATAACTCTCATTTTTTCTACTTGCAGAACATTTCTGTACTAAGTCATAATAAAAATGCTTATTGTGATCCAAAAAAATGAATTGTGATGTGCAACTACTGTATATGGGCTTGTCTGTAATCCCCCAAACTGTGGTCTCTGATTTTCCTCAAAAGAAAACAGTGGGGTACATCCATAATAAAATTTTTGGTATTTCCTGTGCAGATTTGTAGTTATTTTTAAGATAAAGAATTTTTTTCCAGATTGACAGTTGGTACTGTTTTGCACAAATAAGAATATTTGATTATGATTTGTTTGGAAAAGGAATGCTTCTAGATCAGCTTTAAATATATATTTTTCATGAGAAAGATGTTGGATTAATCATAATAATATTTTATCATTATTAAGTATTAAAACAAACCAAATCATTATTTTGCTTTGAAATTGTCTTTGCAAAGATCAATCCAAGCCCAGTGAAATAAAATAACATTAGGAAATTCATGTTCTCAATACAGATCTTCTGTATAGCTTTAGAGCCTGGCTGGAAGGGTCAAGGAGTCCAATCTGCTACTGAAAGAGCTACCTGCCCCCTCTTACGATCTCCAATGAAGAGGAATTTGGTTCCATGTTTCAGCTGTTCTGATCATGAGGATTTTTTTTACTAAAACTTAACAAGCATCTGTCTTCCTGTGCTTTAAGTCCACAATTGCCTGTCCAAACAGGGTGAACTAGAAGCAATAGTACATGAGGACAGGTATGACATAGCTGGCATTACAGAAACCTGGTGGGACAAAACCCATGACTGATGGATGGATACAAATTGTTCAAAAGAAATAGATCTACAAAAAGAGGAGGGGGAATTGTACTATATGTAAGAGAACACTACATATTTATATAAATGCACGTGACCAAAGATAAAACCCCTTCAGAATGTATATGGGTCAATATAAAAGGGGGGGGGGAGTGACATTGCCATAGGTATATATTACAGGCCACCCAACCAATCAGAAGAAATAGATGAACTCTTTGCCAACCAGTTAACAAATGTATGTAGGAAGCATACCACGGTAGTAATGAGAGACTTCAACTATCCAGATATCAACTGGGAGACAAACTGCAATGAACGGGAGATCAAACAGAATCTTAAGCAACCTAGCTGACAAGTTTATCATCCAAAAGGTAGAGGAGGGAAATAAAAGTAAAACTGTATTCTTACTAATAGAGAAGTGGTAGAGGGAGTTGAAGTTGCCGGAACCTTGGGTGAAAGTGACCACGTCATGCTGAAATTCAATATAATGCAAATAAACAATAGAAAATAATCCAACCAGAGCCTTAAACTTCAAAGGAGCTGATTTTAACAAACTCAGAACCTAGGAAAGATTCCATGGACGAAAATCCTAAAGGGGAAAACAACTCAAGCGTGAGAAACATTGAGTATGATTATAGAGGCCCAGTCCTGTGTAATACCACTGAAAAATTCAAGAGGAAACCAGCATGGCTGCACAAAGCTCTCTCTTGACAAATCGAAAGACAAAAAGGACAAGTAATGGAAAGAGGGACACATAACTAAGGCAATACCAATTATCAGCAGACAGACAGAACATGCAAAGATGAAGTCAGGAAACCAAAGGCTCAGAATGAACAAAGACTTGCAACAGAAAGCAAGGACAATAAAAAAAGTTTCAACATATTAATAACAAGAAAAAAGTCAAGGAAACTAGGTCCACTAAAGAAAGAAGATGGCAAGGAAGCAACAGGCAGAAGGAAGAAAGCAGAACTGCTTAACTCATTCTTTGCGTTAGTCTTCACATAAAAAGAAATTATAGCCCTATATAGCACAAAAAAAACCCTACTGCAAAACTAGAAACAAAAATTAAAATAAGCAAGAAAATGGTAAGAGAACACCTATCCGACCTTGACGAATATAAATCACAGGGACCTGAAAGCTAATATAGTCCTTGGTTGTATAAACAGAGGCATGGAATCAAGATCACACAAAGTATTAGTATCACTTTATAAAACCCCAGTAAGACCATACTTGGAATACTGAAACCATTTTGGTCACCATATCACAAAAAAGATGTTGAGAGTTTGGAAAAAATTCAGAGAAGAGCAACTAAAATGATCAAAGGCCTGGAGACTAAAACATGAATGACTGCAGGTCTTGTATATGGCTAAAGAAAAGAAGAAATAGGGGTGACATGATAGCAGTATTCCAGTATTTGAGGGGCTGCCACAAAGAAGAGGGCATCAAAGTATTCTCCAAAGCACCAGGGGGCAAGACAAGAAACAATGGTTGGAAACTGATCAAAGAGAGAAGCAATCTGGAATTAGGGAGAAACTTCCTAACAGGACAATTAATCAGTGGAACAGCTTGCCTCCAGAAATCGTGGGCTTTCCCTCACTGGAATTTTTTAAGAGACTGGATAGTCACTTGTCTGAAATGATATAAGTTCTCCTGCTTGAGCAGGGGGCTGGACTAAAAGACCTCCAAGGTCCCTTCCAGATCCTATTCTATTCTATTCTATTCTATTCTATTCTATTCTATTCTATTCTATTTTTTTTTTATTACATTTATATCCCGCCCTTCTCCGAAGACTCAGGGTGGCTTACAAGCTTAGCAGTAGCCTTCATTCTATGTATATGCCTGCTTGTTAGGGCTTTCACACACACCCCAAGCGGCATTATTACAAAGTCAGCTTATTGCCCCCAACAATCTGGGTCCTCATTTTACCTACCTCGGAAGGATGGAAGGCTGAGTCAACCTTGAGCCTGGTGGGATGCGAACCTGCAATAATTGCAGGCAGCTGGTGTTACTTGAGGCATTAGCCCACTGCTCCACCAAGGCTCTGTTTTCTATTCTATTCTATTCTATTCTATTCTATTCTATTCTATTCTATTCTA
>JAKJMR010000369.1:162620-186903 GCA_024449315.1 Daboia siamensis | reverse complement strand
TATTCTATTCTATTCTATTCTATTCTATTCTATTCTATTCTATTCTAAACTGTGGAAGGAGAGGAAACAGGTTTTGATTTTCTATGTGACCTCTTTAACAGTTCTTCTGAAGACTAACCTTTTTCATTTCTTTCAGTGATGTGTCATAAGAGAGAACATCTAGTCCTCTGATTATGCTTACTTTCTTAAATGCCAGAACTCCTCACCTAGCAAATGTTGGGCACTTCTGCACAAAACCTGTCAAGGTTGTATGTTGAACAGAGTTAGCATCTGAAAGCAACAGGGTGATATCAAATTGTCCTGTATGGTATTTATCCTGTAGCAACAGGAGTACAAACACTGGAGAAGCACAAACTCAGTTATTTCTGCATATCCAAGGACATTTCAGGGCAGAAATACTAGAGATTTTTTACTCATCAAGAAAAATGTCTCAGGTGAAGTCCCCACCACAGCATTACTCAAAGCAAGTAGTGGGTACAATTGTGCAGCAGACCTGACCTTACGCTTCCTAGGCTAGAGTGGCAATAAAGGTGCTCTAGACTCTGAAGCAGCAAAAGTAGATAGAATCAGGTTGGGGCTGCAAGAGTGCCACTAGATGGCAGCAAAGCATTAGAGTTTTTGTTGCTGTTTGTCACTCTTGGGCTGTTAATGTATCCCATGAAATAGTTGCACTATTCAGATTTGAACTATTGAAACTAATATTTCTATGGAAAATATGATAATTGGTTACAGCTTGACAGAAATAGGTAATGAAAATTTTAAATGTGATTTTTTTTTATATGTATGTCTAGCAAAAAGAAGGACTAAGGGAGACATGATAGCAGTGTTCCAATATTTGAGGGGCTTATACAAAGACAAGGCGGTCAAATTATTTTCCAAAGCACCAGAAGGCACGACAAGAAACAATGGATGGAAACTAATCAAGAGGATAAGCAACCTAGAACTAAGGAGAAATTTCCTAACAATGAGAGCTACCAACCAATGGAATGGCTTGCCTTCAGAAATTGTAGGTGCTCCATCACTGGAGGCTTTCAAAAAGAGACTGGACAGCCATTTGTCTGAAATGGTACTATAGGGTCTCCTCCTCTAGCAAGGGTTGGACTAGAATACCTCCAAAGTCCCTTCCAACTCTGTTATTCTATGAAATATTACAGTAAAGGATAAAAAATATACTAATAATGTATATTTGTGCAGCAAAGTTTAATAAATTTATAGAATAATTCTAGAAAGCAACATAAAAACAAAAACAATTCTACCATAGATTAGGCATTCCAACATCTCATCCTATTTTAAGATTGCTATATCCATGTTCATGTCTTTCAGTTGTATCAAATGTAAATAAGAAGCCTGTTTTTAAAACTTGCACTGTGTCTCTTCTTTTCTCCATTTTGCACACATGAAGATTAGCAGAGTATAAAACTGCAACAGCTATGCATGTGCTATATCAACTGAGCATGCACTAAACCATGCAGTAAATAACCTAATATTCTCTCATTGCTATCATTTAAGGGGTTTGTAAGAGTACTCTTCAACTTATGATGACTATCGGGATTGGAATTTCCATCACTAATGATGAATTCATAAATAATTTCAGAATCTGTATATTAAATCTGAAGTGTTGAATAAAATAGGTTATTCCTGAGACCAGTTATATTTTATTTTCATTGCAGACACATAAAAGTTGACTGCTGAATGGTTTCCAATCCAGAAGATGATTCATATAGGAATTCTCTGCCTCCCCTTGAAATTTACAAATTAGTGGCTGAATGTAAGTAGATTTAAAAATAATGACAATGAATCATGACCCTTCATCCATGCAGCGGTACTGGTAGGATCTTTGAAGGAAAAGCACAAGATCCACAACTAAAAGGTCCCTTTGGTTACCACCAAAATGAACAACATTGGAAAAATGGCTGAGAAATAAGGCTAAGAAATAATGGGGAAAGATGAAAAAAGATAAAGTAGTAAGTTATAAGCAAATATGTATTTTGGCAAGCTCTCTAATTTTGTGCCTTGCACATAATATGTTGTGTGTTTGTGGGGGAGTAAGATTGCCACTGCACAAAGATTTCCAAGGGATGTGAAATCTGCATTGCAACTCCCTGCGTGGTATCTAAATACTATGATTTTTCAATGAAAGTCACTTTCTACTTGAAGCAGAGAGCAAACTGTATTTTCTCTGCCACAGGGATTCCAAAAGAAGCACTTCACTGGTTCCCTGTAGAAGTGAATGACAGACATTTAAAGAGGGGAAGATCTTTTTCATTTGACTTCAGTTCCTGAAAATCCAGCCTGCTCATTTTTCTGTTTGTTCATGTGCAGTATCTAAACTTGGGGTTTATGTCAGCAGAGAATAAGTCTGATCCCTTGCTTTAGGGCTGCCTTTTAGGTAACAGAAGTTGGCTGTCTTCTCTCCCATCAGTTTTCTCTTCTGAAAACACACAATTCCTTGAACCATAACTTAGTTTTGGTCCCTCTACATCAACAGAGAGCATTCAAAACTTTAGAAGCAGATAAAACATTCAACTTTATCTGAATCCAAAGAGAGACAGAGCGTGAATTGAAGTAGGCCACCATAATAGAAAAGGGCTCCTCTTCCAGCAAATCAGATGAATGTGACATTTATTTCCATCTTCAAGATTAGATTATTGAACAGGACAGAGAGTTCTTTAGATGCACTCTATGACTGAATCTGGAGTCGTAACATGCTCTGACCAAAAATAGTTACTTGAATTCCAAAAAGACTTGACAAATGTGTAATTTAAGATATGTTCTGTAATGTATTGGGCCTATTTACTTGAACTATTTCCACGTGTCTTTGAATGCTGCTTGAGATTGCTTAATCAGGGAGTTTGTGTAATGGTCGCTGGCTGCCCAGACATGCAGTCTCCAGGACGATCATTGGCTGGCTCTAGGGTGGGAATAGATTCCATTCCTTCAAACCTATTGGCCAGCGCCTAGTGGCCACCAGTATAAGTAGCTGCATAGAAGCCTTGGTTACTAGTTCTGTTCCTGTTCTACAATAAAGCAATGTTTCTGTTTGAACCCTCTCGTCTCGCCTCCTCCTTGCAAGAAACCCAGTACACAACACTGACAACTAAGGTGGGATCCTGCTTCTTCAGAAGAACTGAAAGTCACTAGGGGGTGAGGCCAGCAAGCACCTGGCAGGGAACGCATTCCCCCGCCCTCGGTTGACCTAGCATGCAATGCTAGTGACCACCCACCCTGCGGACCAGACCCAGGGCCTACAGAAGAAGCAGGATGAGGCAACGAGAGCCCCAAGCTGCGAAGACTTCCCGAAGACGGCAAAAGTTGGAAAGCTTGAGGAGTTTGATGTTACTCACCCAGAGAGATGGGCCTCCTACATCTCAAGAGTCGGAAATTATCTCCGCACCAACCAAGTCGCCAAAGATGGCCTGAAGGCTGCAACCCTCCTTTGTGTCTGCGGGCTTGCAACCTTCAATATCATGGAGAACTTGGTTGCACCGGCGCAGCTGGAGTCTGTTATGTATGCAGACCTGAAGAAACGGCTTGGCGACCATTTCCAGCCCAAATTGTTGGTGATTACTTGTATGGCAGGGAATTCACGGTCTTCACTGACCATAAGTCACTGTTGGGGTTATTCACTACAGATAGGCAGACACCTCAAATACTGTCCCCTAGGATGTTAAGATGGTCCATATTCATGTCAGCCTACAGCTACAGGCTGGTTCACAAACCCAGCAGATGGCCTTAGCAGTTTGCCATTGCCTCAGATAGAGCCAAATCCAGCTCCAGCAGCTCGCATTTTGTCAATTCAGGATTTGCCTGAGTTTCCCCTCCATGCTGGGGATGTGGCTGCAGAAACTGCTGCAGACAAGGTTTTAAGTAGAGTATTATCCTGGATTCACACAGGGCAGCTTGAAAATAGTCCTACCAGATGTTGTAGTCTCCGATAACAAGGCCCAGTTCACAGCGGCAGAGTTTCAAGCCTTCTTGAGGACTAACCTCATAAGGCATGCTACGTTGACTCCCTTTCACCCCTCAACTAACGGGCAGGCCAAATGTATGGTGCAAAACTACAAAGGAGTCACTCAAGCGCATATTGACTGGAGATTGGCAGCATAGGCTGGCTGATTTCTTGCTTTGCCAGCACACTACACCTTGCACAGCAACAGGCAAGAGCCCAGCAGAGCTTCGCTGGGGAGGAAAAACTGGACAGATTGCATCCAGACCGGGTGGCATCAAACACCTCTCCCCCAAAGCCTCTGAGGGGGCTGCAAGTGGGTGATGAGGTATGGGCCCGGAACTATGGGCATGGGAATGTGGGTGCCGGGTAAAATTGGCAAGTCTCAGGCACCCTCTCGTATGAGGTGACTCTGGATGGTGGGCAAGTCGTTTGCCGCCATATCGATCAGCTGTGGAAGTGGTTCACAGAACAGTCACAAAGCGAGGACCTCATGACGGGTCCGCTCCAGAAACCGGCAGCCAAGCAGGGCAGTTCACATGCTCTGAGGACTCCACCAGTCAGTACAATGGGGAAGTGGTCATAGATGGGCAAAGCCCGGGAGTGCGACATGGGTCCCCTGATGGGGAAAATCAATCTGATCAAGACAGCTGCTGTGCTAACTCTGCTTCTTCATTGGACTTTGGTCTGTGCCGACCTGGAATGGCCAGCCAAAGGGACTCAAGTCAATGCAACTCTCATGAACTCAGGAGTCCTGGTCTACCCAGATTGGCAGGCAAGCTGGTAGACTGGGAGTTGCCTGGATCCCCCAGGTGATATGCAAGGTCATGCAGACCACCAACCTATTGGAAAGATTTTGTTCTGAAATAATTGTAGTAATGCTGTACTTTATTCTCAACTATTTTGATAATGTTTGTACATTCTAGAAGGGAGGGGTGTGATGTATTGGGCCTATTTACTTGAACTATTTCCACATGACTTTGAAAGCTGCTTGAGATTGCTTAATCAGGGAGTCTGTGTAACGGTCGCTGGCTGCCCAGACATGCAGTCTCCAGGACGATCATTGGTTGGCTCTAGGGTGGGAATAGGTTCCTTCAAACTTATTGGCTGCTACCTAGTGGCCAGCCATATAAGTAGCTGCGTAGAAGCCTTGTTTACTAGTTCTGTTCCTGTTCTACAATAAAGCAATGTTCCTGTTTGAACCATCTCATCTAGCCTCCTCCTTGCAAGAAACCCAGTACACATTAGGCTCATTGAACAGTCCCATTTCTCATGCCAGTATCAATACCTCAAACACAATGAATATTTTGGATGTGGAGTTTTTCGCTCTATTTTTTTAAATGCTACAGTATATTCTTAGAAATATAATGGTTTTACTTTGAAATTAGAAGCTTTGCACAGAGGTACTTGTCTGTGTCTGCAGAGAATCACTCTGGGTTGCCTGCCAAATTATTACCATTATTAGCCTCAGTTGCAGACTTCAGTGGAACCCATTAAAGGCCATTCCTGAGCAAAACACTTCTGATGTAAAGTTGTTGAATCATGTAAACTATGAAAATGAGCTGACAAGATAATTAGTATAGTATTAAAACATTTTCCCCAATTGCAGACACCTAACAAATATCCCTAAAAAAGTCACATCAACAAATACACCTGAGATAAACATAAAAACACCTCAGACTGCACACCTCCAAAAAGGAAGGCTAGTGTTGGTAATAGGAGATTCTATTCTCAAAGGAACAGAACCAGCTGTCTGCAGACCGGGCATACACTCTAGGAAAGTATGTTGTCTCCCTGGAGCAAAATCAAAGATGTGGCCGAGAATCTAACCAAAATAATTAGGCCCACAGATTACTGCCCTTTCCTCCTCCTTCATACTGGGATGAATGACACAACAAAGAACCTGAGTACAATATTGAGAGATTATAAGCAACTAGACAATAAGGTTAAGGAGCTAGGAGCACAAGTAGTGTTCTCATCAGTACTCCAATGAAAGCCAACCCCCATTGAGCGAAAAAAGAATTCTAGAAACAAACCACTGGCTAAAGGGTTGGTGTCGCCAAGAAAACTTTGGTTTCCTGGACCATGGAGTGCATTTCTGATGCAAAGGACTCTTGGCAAGGGATGGGCTGCACTATACAAAAACAGGGGAAAATGTAC
The DNA here is from genome assembly GCA_024449315.1 of Daboia siamensis. Taxonomy (NCBI): domain Eukaryota; kingdom Metazoa; phylum Chordata; class Lepidosauria; order Squamata; family Viperidae; genus Daboia; species Daboia siamensis. Next base: position 180,797 of record JAKJMR010000369.1, on the reverse strand, counting down.
TCAGAAAAAGACTGGCCCAACTTATCAGGAGGACTTTAAACTAAAATTGAAGGGGAAGAGTGATCAATCTTTAGAATCTCTAGAACACAAAACCAGTCATAAATCCCAAGAAAAAAAAATCAAACAATGAGGTAGGGAGTGATGAGAAAAAAAGAAAAACTCAAACAACAGTCAGGAGCTGAAGGACAAGCATAAAGGTCTTAAATGCTTATATACAAATGCTCAAAACTTTGGGAACAAACAGGGTGAATTAGAAGCAATAGTACATGAGGGTGAGTATGACATAGTTGGCATTACAGAAACCTACTGGGATGAGACCCATGACTGGAATGTACTGATGGATGGATACAAATTGTTCAAAAGAAACAGGTCTACAAAAGAGGAGGGGGAGTTGCACTACATGTAAGAGTTGCACTATATCTACAGAAATGCAGATGATCAAAGATAAAATCCCTCCAGAATGTATATGGATCAATATAAAAGGGGGGAAAATGACATTGCCATAGGTGTATATTAGATGCCACCCAACCAATCAGAAGAAATAAATGAACTCTTTGCCAATCAATTAACAAATGTATGTAGGAAGCATAACGTAAAGGTAAAGGTTCCCCTACACATGCGTGCTAGTCGTTTCTGACTCTAGGGGCCGATGCTCATCTCTGTTTCAAAGCCGAAGAGCCAGCGCTTGTCCCAGGACATCTCCATGGTCATGTGGCCGGCATGACTAGATGCCAAAGGCACATAGAACACTGTTACTTTCCCACCATAGTGGTCCCTATTTTTCTACTTGCATTTTTACGTACTTTCGAACTGCTAGGTTGGCAGAAGCTGGGACGAGTAACAGGTGCTCACTCTGTTATGCTGCACTCGGGATTCGACCTGCCAAACTGCAGACCTTCTGATCGACAAGCTCAGTGTCCTAACCTACTGAGCCACCGCGTCCCTTGTAGGAAGCATACCACGGTAGTAATGAGAGACTTCAACTATCCAGATATCAACTGGGAAACCAACTCTGCAGCAAGTGGAAGATCAAACAGATTCCTAACCAACCTAGTTGACAACTTTATCATCCAAAATGTGGTGGAGGGAACTAGAAGTAAAGCTATACTGGACCTAACTCTTATTAATAGAGAAGAAGTGGTAGAGGGAGTTGAAGTTGGAACCTTGGGTGAAAGTGACCATGTCATACTGAAATTCAATATAATACAAACACAAACAATAGAAAATAATCCAACCAGTGTCTTAAACTTCAAAAAGCTGATTTTAACAAACTCAGAGAGAACCTAGGAAAGATTCCATGAATGAAAACCCTAAAGGGAAAAACAACTTGAGAAGCATGGGAAATTCTGAAAAATATGATCATAAAAACCCAGTCCAGCACAATACCACTGAAAAAAAACAAGAAATTGAAGAGGAAACCAGCATGACTGCAGAAAGATCTCTTTGACAAACTGAAAGACAAAAGGGAAAAGTACAAAAAATGGAAACGGACACATAACTAAGGCAATACCAATTATCAGCAGACAGCCAGAATTTGCAGAGATGAAGTCAGGAAAGCAAAAGCTCAGAATGAGCAAAGACTTGCAACACAAATCAAGGACAATAAAAAAAGTTTATTTCAACATATTAATAAGAAGAAAAAAGTAAAGGAAACTGTAGGTCCACTAAAGAGAAAATGAAGTAACAAGCAATAGTGTCAGGACCTACTTCAAACCCACATCTTAAGAAAGCAGAGCTCTTGGAGACAATTTCTTCCAAGCAGGAAGAAACAAGATAGCAGGCATAATAGACAGCACCTGAGATTTCCCACACAACACAGTAGATTATAGTGTCCTCAACCAGGACCCACCCCAAGGATCGACCGCCCGATGTGGGATAGCCAATCCCCAAATGTTAAGTCTGTTGTGGGAACCAGGGAGATAACATCGCCCTGTCTCCAGTTCACATAGCGAGGGTCGGCAGCTTCTTCACACCTTTCTCTGGGAGCGAGGATACAAACCAGGCACTGAAGTTATATTCCTTATTTTCCTTTGTTCTTAATTGACAGTTTAAAAGATCAGAGAGAGAGATAAGCAGGAAACAGGATACAGACCCAATAAACAAAATAAGGGATTACATTGTAGTGAAGGGAGGAAGCGAAAGCAATAGCAATAGCCCTGCAAGCACATCCCCCCTCCCCCTTGGAAACATGGCAAAACCCAGGAGAGGTGGAATGAAATAGAAATGAAATAAAATAAAATAGGAATGGGTTTTGACAAATAGGGAGAAAGCAGAGCTACTTAACTTATTCTTTGCATTATTCTTCATACAAAAATTAATTATAGCCCTATATACCAAAAAGGGACGCGGTGGCTCAGTGGGTTAGGACGCTGAGCTTGTCGATCAGAAGGTCGGCAGTTTGGTGGGTCGAATCCCGAGTGCCGCGTAACAGAGTGAGCGCCTGTTACTCGTCCCAGCTTCTGCCAACCTAGCAGTTCGAAAGCACGTAAAAATGCAAGTAGAAAAATAGGGACCACTACGGTGGGAAGGTAACAGCGTTCCATGCGCCTTTGGCGTCTAGTCATGCCGGCCACATGACCACGGAGATGTCCTCGGACAAGCGCTGGCTCTTCTGTCTTTGAAACAGAGATAAGCACTGGCCCCTAGAGTCGGAAACAACTAGCACGCATGTGCGGGGGAACCTTTTCCTTATACCAAAAAAACTACTGCAAAAGGCAATGCTCACAAAGAGAGCATTTTTTAAATAAAAATAATATGTACTGATAAACTGGATTTGCTCCATAAAAGCTCATGAGAGACATATCAGATATATTTTGAACGTTATTGACAAGCTTAAACAAACAGACAAGCCCACTGCAAGCATAAAATGCTGTTCCAAACTATCAAACCCATAGCTTTTCTTGGGGCAAAAAAAGGCTTTTGACAATTTGGAATGGCCTTGCATGCTTGGAGATTTGAAAAAGGTGATTTGTCCTGTTTCAAATTTCACACATGCGCGCGTATGCATGTGTGTGCGCACACACACACACACACACACACACACACACACACGGTCAGGGGTCTTCAAACTTGGCCCTTTAATGACTTGTGGACTTCAACTCCCAGAATTCCTCAGCCAGGCTGCCTGAGGAATTCTGGGAGTTGAAGTCCACAAGTCATAAAAGGGCCAAGTTTGAAGACCCCTGCTCTAGGTGGTAACAGCAATTTACCTTGGGTTGAGTAGATAAACAATAGACAAGAAAAGAACCATAAATCACAGCCTTTTCAAAACAAAGCTTGGCTGCATAGTTTCAATTTAAATAGAAACATACAGAGGAGTAATCAAAATCCAGTCCAAAGTTCAGAAAGCCAAGCCAGGTTCATCAGCTAGTCCAAAGGTCAGAGTTTCAGAGTTTTATACATGAGTATAATACACAGGATTGACATGCCTGTCAATCACTTGGTTGTTTCCAACGGAGAAACACGGGTCAGAACTGCCTCTTAAATCTGGCTGCACTCAGCTATCTTAAATTAAGATAGTTACTCCCTTGCTTGGCAAGGAGTCTCACTGAGCATCTTTGCTTTATTATGTACTCTACTTGCCAAGTGTGAAGACTTGGAGGCTATACCTCATTGTCTGACTGTCCAGCAGTTCTTGTGATTGATCAACTTCAGGTGATTCCTGGCTTGGTGTCTCCTGAGGCTGATATTCCACTGGTTCAGCTGGAGCAGAATCACAGTCTGAATCCTGGGCCGCAACAATTGTGCTTCTAAATCTCCCACCCCCCTTTGGGTGCACCATACTTAGAAAGAATAAAAAACCCCTCCCTTTTTATCTGTAGTCCCTGTTCAGGGTAGAATTGAGCAACTGGATGGAGCTGAGCATTTACTGGCCAGATGCCCTTCTCAACACCTATGCGGAGTTCACAGCAGATATTTTTTCTTTGCGCTCTAGGAGAGAAACTAGAATTGAACTTTCAATCTTCCAAATGGGAAGTGAGTGTCTTCACCACTAGGCTACCATGCCGCTGACCATATTTAGAAAGAACAAAACACAAGATAATGTATTTTTATCAATATAATGAACTATATGGAAGGAGACAAGAGAAGGTTTCCTCTTTTGTTCTTCATTTCTGCAGCTGGGGAGGAGGGGTGAAGGAGAAGGGGATGTCTTACCACACTGTATTGAAATATTTCTCTGTCTTTTAATTAGTAACCTATTAAATTGTATACCACTAGAATGAACCAACTCAGGATAAACAATTATTGATTTATAATTGGATATACAACATAAATCTAGAGCACATAAATAAATCTATGTTCTCTTTCTGCCTTCTATTCACTTTCTTATTTATCAGCAAAGAACCAGTTAGTTTAATAGTAATCCTTTTTGCTTCATAGGTACAGGTTTACACCATCTCCATTGTGAGTTTAATGTTGGTGTGATTGTTTGCCATCTTCATCACCCACTTCTATGTTTTTCTTCACATGCCTGTTTATTTAGAATCAAATCTGCAACAAGCTTTGATTTTGCTTGTTTATTTTATACTTTTTAGTAATTTACTTTTTGTGAACAAAATGTAGCTCCTGTAAACTTTATGGAAAATATTTCGCCATGATAGCAGCTACAGTGGATCATGGTTAATTATTTGCTCCATTGGAGAGTAAGATAATCAAAACTCTATTGTTACTGTAGGAAGTCAGCCCCCCCCCCCGTCCCTCCCAGAAAATGAAATATTTTAGGGAATATTGAAAAAAGGCAGGATAGAATATTTCCCTTAAAGAAGAAATGGAGAAAAATGTCAACAAAGGCAGAAAACAGCCCCAGTCTCCCTGCCATAGGAAAAAATAGCTTCAAATTAAGAAGCTTGAGGTAGCCAATCTTTCGAAATGGAGATTTGGTAAGAAAGACTTCAGAAAGACTATTCTGGAGCACATTATTCACAAGCCTTCAGTCCCACACAGCTCATGAGATTAAGAATTTACATTCCCCTACCCAGTTCCAAGGATAGGGCATGACCTCCCAGCTACAATGGGAGTCAGGAAACAACAATTAGAATACCAAAAGGGTACATTCAAGCACAGGTCAAAGTATATTGCATAGGAACAGGCATCTCAAATACAAAGCCCAAATACAAAGGCATAAAAACCCACCCACTCTCAATTCCATTTTGTTAGCTGTCCCAGAACTGCATATATACAGTATATCTCCATATTTATAACTGTCTCTGCCTAGATTTATTTCAGTTGGCCACTATCTCCCTGTTCAGAATGAATGAAATGAAAGAATTTCCAACAAAAAGGTGTTTGAACATGTCTAATGAAAGGGGAGCTCTTGGGATCATTGATTTCTCCATCTAGCTGCTCATAAAATTCAGTTGGGATTTGTTATTCTGTGCCCTTCACTTTGGTGTGTGACTCAACAGGTCTTGTTTTCTCTGTGACATCCTTTCATCCTCTCCTTCACCCTCAGTGATGCAAGCTCGTTGGGTGATTTTTTGGCTAATCATTCTTATTCGGCCCAAATACTTCATAAGGTTTCTGTGGGGAAAAATGAAGAAAAGAATACTATGTCTCATGCCTTGAGTTCCCAAAGGAAAGGTGAAACAATAGTCTCATTATAAATGAAGTAGTAAATAATCCCCATTTCTCAAGACTAAAAAGTCCCAGTTTCTTCAACTTTTATCAGTTTCTAATACCCTTGATTACCCTTTTGTCCTTCTATGAACCTGTTTTAATGTTAATTTTAAAAGGGTACAAAAGGGTGGTTTTCTGAACTGAACACAATTTTTATTCTAGAGTCTAACCAAAGCAAAAGCAGAACAATTACTTCCTGTAATCTGAAAAGATGCAATCAAAATTTGCATTTGCTTTTTTTTTGCAACCACATCCTATTGCTGATTCATATTCCCTTTGCAAAAACCATTATTCTAAAATTTTTCATAAGAACTGTTGCCAAGCTGCCCCTACCTTGCCAGCACTTTTCATAGCAAGACAAAAGTTAAAAAAGGTGTGATGGCAGATGGAGTGTCATAATGGAAGCCCATCTCTTTTGACTATGCATGCTACAGCAACACAAATACAAAAGAGGCAGGGCTTTTATTGTGAGACACACTTCTCTGATCACTTTCTCATTTTGATCCCCTCATTGATTTCTGATCTACACTTCTGTTTTTGCTTTGTAACTAAATAATTTTGTACTTCTCTGTGTTATATTCATTCTATTACTTTCTGTTTCTTTTGTCTACCAACATTGTTTTGAATTTTATTTCTGTCTTCTAGGATATTAATTATCTTATTCTCAGGAAATTTTAATAATGATTCTTTCCATGTCTGCATCCAAAACATTAATAAAAGTACTGAGGAGTAGAGGAATCAAGACCCAAGTAAAGGTACACATAGTTCTCATTTAGTGACTGCCTCATTTAGTGGCCATTCACATTTATAATATAATATACAAAGGGTGCATAAAAGAAAATTATCACAGAAAAACCTCTCAAGAAATTTTTAGATTTAAAAATTAAAAGCAGAAAGATTTTCATTAATTTTCATGACAAGCACTACCTTAAAATCCTTTCCTTAACAGTTATGTTGATGATGATTTAATATAGTCATTCACTCCACTGGACTTTGAAATGACTTCATTACTGAAATGATTCTAACTTATTGCTCAGGTAATCTTATTGATTGACTATTATCTGCCATTAAATCAGAGTCCGTTTGGGGGTTTTGTAGATGATGTTGTCTCTGAATGATATAATTTCCCCAAAAACTGTGTAAGTGATAACAATTTAGAATCAGAATAGAGTTGGAAGGGACTTTGGAGGTCTTCTAGTCCAACTCCCTGCTCAAGCAGGAGATCCTATACCATTTCAGACAAGTGACTGTCCAGTCTTTTCTTAAAAAAATCTCTGGTGATGAAGCACCCACAATGTCTGAAGGCAAGCTGTTCCACTGGTTAATTATCCTCGCTGTTAGAAAGTTTCTCAATTCCAGGTTGCTTCTCTCCTTGATTAGTTTCCATCCATTGTTTCTTGTCTTGACCCCCTCCTCTTTGTAGCAGCCTCTCTGGAATACTGCTATCATGTCCACCCTAATCCTTCTTTTATCTAGACAAGCCAAACCCAAATCCTGCAACTGTTCTTCATGTTTTAGTATCAGGGCCTTTAATCAGTTACAGTTTTTTGGTACTTTTTCCAAAGTCTCAACATCTTTTTTGTAATGTGGTGGCCAAAACTGGTATTCCAGGTGTGGCCTTACTGAGGCTTTATAAAGCGGTACTAATACTTTGTGTGATTTTGATTCTATGCCTCTGTTTATACAACCCAGGATTGTATTAGCTTTTTGGGCTGCTGCCATGCACTGCTAACTTACGTTTAAATGATCATCCACTAGGAGTCCAAATCCAAGGTACCTCTCACAGTTACTGTTTTTGAACCAGGTTTCACCTAATCTGTACATGACTTTTCCTGCCCAGGTGTAAAGCAGTTCTTTTCTCCACATTAAATTTCATTTTGTTGGATAGGGCGCATTGTTCAAGTCTGTCAAGATGTTTTTGGATCTTTTGAGTTCGTCTCCTGGGGTGTTGGCTATTGCTGCCATCTAAGTCATTAGTGGTGATATTGAAGACTACTGTGCCTAAGACAGAACTTTGTGGTATCCCATTGCTTACTTCTCTCCATTGAGGACTACTCATGGAGTACAGTTTGTCAGCCAGTTACAGATCCATCTGGTGGTGATGTTGTCTATTCCACTTATAAAGAAGACTTAATAGAACAGATTATAGAGCTTTTAGGAGAAACATTAGAAATTGGGAAACAAGAAATGAAAAGAGAAGCTGAGGGAGAAGGAAAGTTGGAGTTTTTCAGTGAATATAAATGGGTTGAACTCCCCCTCAGAAATATCTTACCTAAATGGTTTTCCCTATTTCAAATTATACCCATAAAAACAGAGAAAAAATTATTTGATGATCTAAATACACTGATTTGGAAATTTATCTGGCAAAGGAAGAAAGCTAGAATTAGATTAAAGAAAATAGAGGACTTGACCTACTGGATGGGGATTTATACTATCAAATATGTGTTTGAATACTGCTAAAAGAAATAGATAACCCATAGACACTAAAATATTATTATACTTAGAAAGATATGATTTATAATTTGGATGGCACTTTTCTATGGTATGGGAAATATCAGGATGGCTCTTAACAAGGGAAGCTTTTACTCACCCAAACTTAATCAATTTTAAGAAAATTGTAACCTATAAAGATATTTTCAATACTGAAAGGAAACCAAAATTGAAATAAGAGTTAGTAGAACAGGATATTGGTTCAATAAGGTGGCCTCAATTGCAAATATAATTGAGATATGAGTTAGACAGAAAAGAAGTTATAAATTGGAACTATTTTTATTAGGTATGATATTAGAAAAATATGATGAGGAAATATATACTTAATGTATTATATGGAATACTATAATGTTAACAGTAAAACAGTTGTATTAGTTGTGAGGTAAAACACTTGACAGCCGAACACGCAGGAGTTTTGACAGCTGTCAAAACCTCCCCAAGCAAAGGCGCAGGCGCAGCCAGTTGACAGCTCTCCGCTGTCAACACAAGCAAGGAACCGCGCACGCGCCCAGCCACGTGGTCGAAGGAGCTGTCAAACACAAACCTCAGCGGATTGGCTCTGGAATCGCAGCGGGAGAGGAACGACTGCTGATTGGTCTAGCCGGCCGGCTGCCGGCTATAAAAGGACGGAACTCTAACACCTGTTGCTCTGTTCGGAGTAAACCAGTTGAAGTTAAACCTGCTGTCTCTGAGTGGTCAGACAGACACTTCACTGGCGACGAGGGTGGGATCCGCTTCGCAGAGCTGAAGTCATGGCCAGGGAAGAGAGTTCCCGGCCAAGCGAGCGAGTCACAGCTGAGTCACTGGGAAGTTCTAACTTCCCCAGCGGAGCGGATCATTGGACCCAGACAGCATGGCAAATTTCGGACGCGTGAGAGAATTTGACACCCGCCACCCAGAGCGATGGGAGTCACATCTGGGGCAGGTCAAGGGGTTCCTCCTGGTTAGTAAAATCACGGCGGACCGAGCGAAAGCAGCAGCCCTCCTGTACATAAGCGGCCCTCCAGTCTACGCCGCCGCCGTTGAGCTGTTTAGCCCGACACCGATCACGGAGGTGCCCTACGCCGAGCTCACTGACAGGCTCAATAAACACTTCATGCCAGCCCGCTCAGAGCTATATTGGAGAGTGCAGTTCGCTCATCGACGCCAGCGGCCGGATGAATCGGCGAACGACTTCATCATGGGAGTCCGGCACGCCACGCGGAATTGCAGATTCCCGGACTTAGAAAACCAAATCCGGGACCAAATTGTCATAGGGCTGAGGGACGAACGTCTTCAAAAAAAGATCATCGCCAAGCCAGACATGAATTTAGCAGAGGTCTCCCGGGAGGTAGTGGCGTATGAAGACAGCCATCAGAAAGACCCCGCACAAGCAACCAACGAACACTACGGAAGCGTACATCAAGACGAAACAACTTTCAGCGACGATGACGGAACCATAGACCTAACCGATGTAGATGCCATCCAACGTCGGATGGAGAGATCACAAAACCGCAGAAGCGACCTCAATGACAAACAAAAAACAAGGAGCCACCTTCCCCCCCGAAGCTACAACAGGGATCAGCGGGCCACCTGTGCCAGCTGCGGGGGGAACCATGGCCGAGCCAATTGCCGTTTCCGCAACGCAAAGTGTCACAACTGCGGAAAAACCGGGCACATCAAAATAGTTTGCCGGAGCCGACCCTGCGACAACCTGCACGAAATAGAGGCCACCCCTCCAGGTACGAAATCGAACTGAGCCGTTAGGGAAAAAACCCCAGGGAGTTTAGTGGAGGTGGTAGACAGGGTACACCTCCTAAGCCCCAAAGTTAAAATTAAACCCAAACTCGAAGGGGTCGCCTGCGACATGGAGGTCGACTCCGGGTCAGCAGTGTCCCTAATCTCCCTAAGGACCTACAAAGAAATTTGCCGTTGCAACAACAAGGAAATTCCCTTAGAAGCCCCCCACGTACAATTGGCAGACTATCAAAAAAACCCCATCTGACTTAAGGGGAAAGCCAGGGTTTGGGTAGAATTTAAAAAATTTCAGGGACCCTTAGACGTGTTAGTGACACAAGGGGAATGCACCAACCTGATAGGGCTTAACTGGTTTAACCCCTTAGGCATTACAATCACGGGGGTCAACACAGTACAGGCCTCAAGCCTCGAAGCCATCTGCAAACAATATGCAGACGTCTGTGACGACACGCTAGGGAAGTACACAGGCCCACCCGTCTCATTAAGTTTAAACCCAACCATACAACCGATCAGGATTAGGGCCAGGAGGGTTCCATTCGCCCTCAAAAAGAAAATTGAGGACGAACTGGAACGCCTCGTACAGCTAGGGGTACTAGAACCTACCGAAGGGGGAAGCTGGGAAACCCCTATAGTGACCCCTATCAAACCTAATGGCCAAATTCGGCTCTGCGCCGACTACAAAGTCACCCTGAACTTAGCTTTAAGTGCCCACACTTACCCGGTTCCAGCGGTGAGAGATGTCCTCGCTTCCATCCGCTCGGGCGCCATCTTCGCTAAACTGGACCTCACGCAGGCATACTTGCAATTGCCTGTAACCAAAGAAACCGCGGATGCGCAGACGATCGTCACGCACCGCGGGGCATTCAAAGTCAATAGGCTACAATTTGGCATTTCAGCCACCCCGGGAATATTCCAAAGCATAATGGAGAAAACACTGAAAGGGATTCCCGGGGTCTGTCCCTACTTCGACGATGTACTCATCGCTGGAGAGTCAGAAGCCAACTTAGCTGACAGGTTGTCAGCTGTCCTAGACCGGCTCAGATCAGCCGGTCTTAAGTTAAAAAAGGAGAAATGCTCCATCGGAGTTCCTTCTACGGAATTCCTGGGGTACAGGATAGACGCCCAGGGCATCCACCCCACAAATGAGAAACTCAAAGCTATCAAAACAGCCCCCAGCCCGAGAAATAGACAGGAACTCCAGGCGTTCTTAGGGTTATTAAACTTTTATCATGCCTTTTTGCCACACAAGGCAACCATAGCGGAGCCCTTGCATAGGCTTTTAGATAAAGGCACGCCATGGTCCTGGACAAGGACACATGAAAGCAGCTTCCAAACCCTTAAAGACATTATTTGTAATGGCTCCACCATCACACTATTTAAAGAGGACGCCCTCGTCTGCATCACTTGCGATGCCTCCCCGTACGGGATAGGAGCCGTCCTGAGCCACCTAGACAAAGACGGGATGCAAAGACCAATAGCTTTCTACTCACGAATGCTGTCCAAGGCGGAGAGGAACTATGCCCATATTGATAGGGAGGCCCTAGCCATCATCGCCGGCGTGAAGAAATTTCACGATTATCTATACGGCAGACCCTTACCATCTTCACGGACCACAGACCCCTATTAGGCATATTTACATGGAACAAAGTAACTCCGCAAATACTGTCCCCAAGAATCTTAAGGTGGTCTACCTTTCTATCAGCAAACTCTTACAAGCTGATACACAAACCGGGGAAGGAATTAGGACACGCAGACGGCCTCAGCAGGCTGCCCGTACAGACGGCAGACCCAGACCAAGCTCCAGCCGGGAACATACTGGCCATCTCAGAGCTGCCAGAATGCCCACTCTCAGCCAAAGAGATAGCGACCAACACCGCTAGAGACAAACTCCTTAGCAGGGTCCTACACTGGGTCATCACGGGATGGCCGGCAAAATGCCCCAACCCCGAATTCTGACCCTTCTTGACAAAACAACAGGAGTTAACGTCACACTTAGGCTGCCTCCTATGGGGGAACAGGGTGGTGATTCCAAGTAAAAATACACTTCAAACACTCGAAACACTGCATGACGGACACCCGGGGGTGGTAAAAATGAAGGCCCTCACCAGGAGTTACGTGTGGTGGCCAGGGATTGACAGCAACATAGAAGAGCACGTAGGGGGCTGCTACCCTTGCCAATTAACCAGATCAGACCCTCCCCACGCGCCAGTCCACAAATGGGAAACCACTAAGAATCCATGGTCCCGCATCCATTTAGACCTTGCAGGACCCATACGGGGACAAAGTTTCCTGATAATTGTAGACAGTTATTCAAAATGGCTTGAAGTCCTTCCCGTCAACAAAACCACCACAACCTCCACCATCCAAGCACTCAGAAGGGTTTTTGCAACTCACGGCCTCCCTGATGTCCTTGTTTCCGATAACGGACCACAATTCACTTCTCGTGAATTTCAGATGTTTGCTGCGAGGAACTCTATTAGGCTGGTGACATCGGCTCCCTTCCACTCATCGTCGAATGGGATGGCAGAGGTTATGGTGAGGTCCACTAAGGAAGCATTAAAAAAGTTTGTTAAAGGGAACTGGCAGCATCATCTCAGCCAGTTCCTCCTCGCCCAACACTCTACCCCGTGTACAACCACGGGCAAATCCCCGGCAGAACTCAGGTGGGGCAGGAGATTAATAACCAGACTAGACAGACTACACCCCGACAGAGCGAACTTCGACCCAGAGCAGCCTCCCCAACCTCGAACCTTCAAACCGGGACAAACCATTTGGGCAAGCAGTCAAAAATGGGTACAAGGGGTTGTACTTCGACAAACCGGGCCCCTGTCATATCTGATAGATGCGGGTCCCGAGGGACAAATGCGGTGGCACATAAACCAACTGAGAACACGAAGACCCAAAATTGCCTCTGGAAGCCTGGGCTGGCCGCAGACGACCGACCCCGCTCCACATAATCCAGCCCCACCCAATGACGACGATATGCCTCCGCCACCGCAGGGGGAAAGGGAGCCATACAACAGAACACCCCCACGCCATTCCAGCCGAGCCAGGAGAGCACCTGCCTACCTGCAGGACTACGAGTGGGCAGGAAACAGTCAACAACAGCAGAGGGGAGGGACTAATCCAGGGTAAGGGTAAGGGGTGTATTATATGGAATACTATAATGTTAACAGTAAAACAGTTGTATTAGTTGTGAGGTAAAACACTTGACAGCCGAACACGCGGGAGTTTTGACAGCTGTCAAAACCTCCCCAAGCAAAGGCGCAGGTGCAGCTAGTTGACAGCTCTCCGCTGTCAACACAAGCAAGGAACCACGCACGCGCCCAGCCACGCGGTCGAAGGAGCTGTCAAACACAAACCTCAGCGGATTGGCTCTGGAATCGCGGTGGGAGAGGAACGACTGCTGATTGGTCTAGCCGGCCGGCTGCTGGCTATAAAAGGACAGAACTCTAACACCTGTTGCTCTGTTCGGAATAAACCAGTTGAAGTTAAGCCTGCTGTCTCTGAGTGGTCAGACAGACACTTCACTTAATGTTGCATGTATTAACAATAGTAAGAATTGTATTTGCTTAGTGCCAGAAAAATGAAGAAACTTTACCTGAAGAAGAGAGGATCAAGAAAACACCGGACTGTGTAGAAATGGACAAATCGATATTGAAGGATAAAGAAAAAGAAGACATAGAATAATTTCAAATATGGGATGTAGTTTATCACTGGCTGGAAAAAAGGGGCAGAGATTAGGAATTCAATATGTATTAGTAAGTAAAAAATGGACCCAGACAACACGTTGTTTGCTAAGCACTTTTGATTTGTAAAAATCGAAAAATGATAAAATATTATTTAAAAAATGAGGGTGCATCCAGTATTTTGCCAACCATTGCTTTCCAAAGATGTCACCCCAAGCACAATAAGATCCCAGTGACACTCTCCACTGCCAGTCATAGTAGAGAGGGAACCAGAATATAAGGTAGAAGAAATCTTAGACTCTAGGAAAAGAGGCAAAGGTTCTTCAGTCATTGGAAAGGGATCATTCTTCAGAGAATGTACAGAATATACGTGCTCCTGATTAATTCCTCAGTTTCACCAGCACTTCACTGACAAGCCAAGGCCAACCAAGCTACCAGTGCCCCTGCCTGTTTTGCCTGAGGAACCTATTGCGGAAGAAGTTAACCAGACCCTCCAGGTGGAGGAGGGAGACTCACCTACTATGGGCTTTCCACATCTGGCCTTCAATTCCTGGGAAGGGGAGAGCAGGGGAGGAAATAATGTTTGTGTGTTATAGCAACCATCACCTGGCTCACCAGCTCCTGCAGAGGAATGGGAGGAGGATGGGTTCTTATTATGCTACTTTCCCCTTCCAGCATTGTGTCTTCAAATGGAACCCGGCAAGGATGGAAGGGAGGCCGTCTCAAAGGAGGATATCAGGACATTCCAAATGTCATAAATATGCGTGTACAAATTTTGATCACTTGATTATGGGGATGCTGCAAAGCTTGTAAGTGTGAAAAATGGTCATAAGTCACTTTTTTCAGTGCCATTGTAACTTTTAGCGGTTACTAAATGAACAGTTGTAAGTTAAGGATTCCCTGTACTTGTCCTTTTTGCCTCTCAGCACCAGTTGTTGAATGAGCTTAGCAAGTTAAGATTGGGTGCTTTTAAGAAAAACAAAATGGCCACAACTATGGAACCTGGTAGACAAAGTTCTCCTAGAGTTTTTGGGATGGCCTCTAAAGAGTGATTTTTGTGTGGGCTTTCCTTTCCAGGGGGTTGAACTAAAAGACCTCCAAGATTCCTCCCAACTCTCTCTCTCTCTCTCTCTCTCTCTCTCTCTCTCTCTTATCTATCTTGAAAATCAGATATATATTGAAAATCAAAAATACTCTTTTTAAAATCCAATGATTATGCATAAACATGTTATTCTTATTACACTGTCCACAATAATTCCTGCTGGAATGTTGAATAGTGAACCAAACCACATAAAAGCCTTTCCAAAATGTACAAATATGAAATAAAATCTAGAGGTATCTAGGTAGTGATTATTTAGTAATTATTTAGGCCAGCAGGAATCACCCAAACATTTGTTATTTTCCTATACTATATACAAAAGTACTGGCAACACTGATATCAATCAATCAAATTAGAATTGGCATGTCCTTCAAAACTGAAGCCAAACAGCAGCAGCACCACAGCCAAGAACAAACAAACATGAAACAGCCAGACCACAAGGAGAATGAGAAAGCCTTATTAATTCCATTTGCCACAGTTCTCCTAAGCTCTACTATTTAGAAGAACAGAAGAAGAGGAAGTAGAATGTATTTCTTCATCCATGTCTGAATGATGAAATTGCCTGCTAAAATAAATGAGTCACATGATCTACAGAAAATATCAGATTGGGTGGGGTATTTCTCACAAGCCTGATACAACACAAATAATACATTTGGGGGAACTGTATAACTGCCTAGAGATCTTAGAATTGTCTTCATTGACTATGAAAACAACCTCTTTTTTGTTGCTGCATGTCCTAATTCTAGTCTATTTCATTTTACTGATGCCTAAAATGTGTCAGTATAGTCAATTTATTTCATAGCTCACTATAATGAAATTTCATCCTTTTTGCATTCCATATTCCCACTGTAACTACACTCTGGGTACACACTCTGGGCCTCCTTCACTTCCCTAACCTGTATTTCTCCCAGGAACACGATTTTTATTTCCCAACCATGCCGCCACCACTACTACTATCACCCCTGCTACAGTGAGGCAACAGAGCTGCAGTGTGAGAAGGAGGGAGGTCTTTAGCGTGTTTTTTGTTTATGCAAAACATTTGATCTTGTTATAATTTTTAAAAAGCTTGTTAGATTATCCCTTTAATTTTCCTGACACCACAATGCATGAAAGTGTATTATAACACTCATTTAACATTCCCCCAAAATCCTGCTTCCAAACCTTTTTTTAGTCATTCTTGCCAGCTCTTTAGATTTTATTTTCTTATTGTCTTCAAAGAATATTCCTCCCAAAGCTAACTATGGGTCTATTTGGTGTTCTTAACTAATCTTTATCTTTATCTTTAACTTTATTAGACTTATATACCGCCCTTGTCCCATAGGACTCAGGGCGGTTCACAAGGTTTTTTAAAATAACAATACAGCAATTACAAAAATTAAGAACAGTTAAAATAATTACATTTAGACCTTGAATAAATATAAAACCCCAATTAAAATCCAGTTTAAAACCCCAATTAATACTCTCAGTCCAGGCCAGAAAGCTCAAAGAGCCAAATCTTCAGATCCCGGCGGAATGAGCGAAGGTCAGGGGCAGTCCTAAGCTCTACGGGCAGCAGGTCCCAAAGGGCAGGTGCACCCACAGAGAAGGCCCTCCCCCTGGTGTTATCCGCTGGCAATCTTTTACCGGCGGTACCCTGAGAAGACCCTCCCTGTGGGAGTGCACAGGACGAAGGGAGCTTGATGCCAGCAGCAGGTGTTCCCTCAGATATCCCGGACCCAGGCCATTTAGTGCTTTATAGGTCATCACCAGCACCTTGAATCTCACCCAGAAAGCAACCGGAAGCCAATGCAGCTCACGGAGCAGAGGTGTTACATGGGAGTATCGGGAAACCCCCATCACAACCCATGCGGCTGCATTCTGCACCAGCTGAAGCCTCCGAGTGGTCCTCAAGGGCAGCCCCATGTAGAGAGCATTGCAGTAGTCTAGCTGGGAGGTCACAAGCACATGGGTGACTGTGCATAGGGCATCTCGGTCCAGATAGGGCCGCAACTGGTGCACCAGACGAAGCTGGGCAAAAGCCCCCCTGGTCACGGCTCCTATATGGTCTTCAAAATTGAGCCGTGAATCCAAGAGGATGCCCAAGTTGCGAGCCCTATTGATGGGGGGTAACACCTAACCCCCCCATCATTAGTGATGGAACAACCTGGTCAACCCGAGATGCCGGTATGCACAGCCACTCAGTCTTGGCAGGATTGAGACGAAGCCTGTTTCTCCCCATCCAAACCTGGACCACCTCCTGGCAACGGGACATCACATCAAGTGCATCACTGGGTTGGTTCGGGGTGGAAAGAAAAAGTTGGATATCATCAGCGTACTGATGATACCCCACCCCGAAACCACGAATGAGCTTGCCCAGCGGTTTCATGTAGATGTTAAACAGGAGGGAGAGAGGACCGACCCCTGAGGAACTCCACAAACGAGAGACCTCGGGGCGGACCTCTGCCCTCCCATCAACACTGACTGCAAGCAGCCCAGGAGGTAGGAGGAGAACCACCGAAAAACAGTGCCTCCCACTCCCAACCCCCTGAGATGCCACAGTAGGATACCATGGTCGATGGTATCGAAAGCGATACCGATGTAAGGAAGTTGTTACAATAAGTCTTTTGGATGTAAAAGTTCAAAGAAGATCTTTTAGAAATGTAAATGACTTCAAAGACTAACTTCAGTTTTTTAGGGGGGGGCATGTATCAAGAAAAGAAAGTATAAATGCCTAGTTTGAAACTTGCTCAGCGTGCTCTTTGAACCCAATCCAACTTGGGAAGGGTCTAAGAGGCCGTGTTTGCAAACGCTTTCTTTCTTTATTATTTTCTTTATTATTTTCAATTTCTTTTCAATAAATCTTTATTTTTTTAACCAGACTTGTCTTTGAGTTGTGAGTACCAAATTTTGGGTTTTTAAATCTCACAAGAGCAAACCTCCCCCCTCTCAACAGAATGGCAATACTCAAAATGGAATGCAAAAATAAATGAATATAACATAAATGGGTATAATGCACTGAGGGTCTGACAAGAAGTCTAGTAGGGCATTAAGGGCCATCTTTTCTTCCTTGCCTGGGAATAACAGTTCTATGGGCATTCTCACTGGTGTGATTGGCCAACTTACCAAGGGGCTGTCACTTTCGGGCATCCCTGATCTGTCCTCCAGTGGAGTTGGAACTCCACAACCTCCACATTCTTCAGAGTTCTGTCCTTTGGGCACTAGTAGGTTTCCTCGGCTTCCCTACAGACAGTCAGTCTCCCTTGTTGGCAGGGGTTTTTGTGTTGACCCAGAATGTATCAAAACAAGGATGGCGTTTTCCTAACTATTGGGAAGTGTCAGGGTAGAATCAAATTTTATTAACATACCTGAGCATTATTGAGGTTATTGAGCTCCTTTCAGTGCTTGGCTGTCTCTTCCTCCCATGAGTTGGTGGAGGGAGCACATTTCTCATTTCTCTGGCCTTGGGGCTTGTTGTCCAGTCAGTGAATAGTGGAGACATTGCCAGGCTGTCTGTTGTCTCTCCTGGGAGGTTTAATAGGGTAATTCTTGACCATGTGCCAGACTCTC
>JAKJMR010000369.1:142773-162610 GCA_024449315.1 Daboia siamensis | reverse complement strand
ACCTCCCAGGACTTCTCTGGCTGCTCCAATTTGCATTGGCTCTTCAGCATCCAAATCAAGGAGGCAGGGAAGCTAAGGGTAGTGATTGGGGGAGTCATATAAAGAGGTAGGGAGTAAAGAGAAATTAAAAAAACACAATGATGACTGATAGAAAGGATAGAAAACCCAGTTATAAAGTAGGAGATATAAGAAACATAATCAAGGTGCATAAAAGACTCAAATCCCTATACACAAACTGTCAAATCTGCCATCTTCAACTTAGCGCCTCACTTGCATCCTGCTATCACTTGTTGGGGGGAGGGGGAGGAAGAAGGCAATTGGCATGTAGAGGGTAGAGATGACCTAAAGGGTGTGTGTGTGACAGGTTTGACAGAAATCAGAGATGTGAGAACTAGCTTGTTCCAATCTTCAAGGCCGTGGAGCCTGAGAAAGGAATGCAAACTGCACCAAGAGGCACCAATTATCCGAGTGGTTTTCAAAACATCTAATCAGCTCACTATTGGTTGAAGATGAGGTGGTCAAGTGGGGAGGGCTTGGCAGAAGGGGAAAAATTGTAACTTTTTGCACAGGAACTTTATTTCTAGCCTTTTTTTTAACAGCAACCACTAGTTCTTAGTAAAAGAAGCTATCACTTAAACCAAATGGAGTTGAGGGGCTTTCTTTCTGAGGGAGTTAGCTGAAGCAAGCCTGACACAAATGCTCAAAGTTTAAGGGAAACAAGCAGGGTGAACTTGAAGTACTAGTACATGAAGGTAGATATGATATAGCTGCTATTATGGAAACTTGGTGGATGAAATTCATGACTGGAATGTACTGATGGAAGGATACAGATTATTCAAAAGAAACAGACCTACCAAGAGAGGAAGTGCAGTTGCATTATATATAAAAGATCACTAGATCTCTTCAGAAATACATGAAACCAAGGATGAAAAACTTCTAGAACCCATATGGGCCAACATAAAAGGAAAAAAGAATAACATTACTATAGGTGTATAGTACAGAAGAAATACATGAACTTTTTGGCCTGTTAGTTTGAGCTCGCAGCTTGGCAATTTGGTTGCAAATGTTTTTTCATCATTTGAAGAAACATCATCAGTGCGCTTTGAATTGTGCTTATCACAATTCAATCAATCAAATCAAAGTGCACTGACGATGTCTCCTCGAATGGTGATGAAACATTTGCAACCAAATTGCCAAGCTGCAAGCTCAAACCAACAGCCCAACTACAAACTTGAGCTACTAATATTCAAACACATTTTAAGATGAACCTTTTGCTAATCAATTAATGTATTGTATGTAGGAAACATGCCACAGTAGTAATGGGAGAATTTAACTACCCTGATATCAACTGGGAGACAAACTCTGCAGCAAAGGGGAGATCAAACAGATTTCTAACCAACCTAGCTGACAACTTTGTCATTTAAAAGGTAGAGGAGGGAACTAAAGGAAAAGCTATATTGGACTGAATTCTTACTAATAGAGAAGAAGAGACAGAGAGAGTTGAAGTTGCTGGAACTTTGGGCGAAAGTGACCACATCATATTGGATTTTAATATAAATGCAAGTACAAGCAATAGATCATAATCCAACCACTATCTTAAACTTTAAAAGCTGATTTTAACAAACTCAGAGATAATCTAAGAAAGATTCCATGGATGAAAATCTTAAAGCTCAAGAATAGTGAGAAACTCTGAAAAATATGATCATAACAGTCCATCACGATACCACTGAAAAGGAAAGGCAAGAAATCCAAGAAGAAACCAGCTAGTTGCATCAAGATCTGTCTGATAAACTGAAAGACAAAAAGGACAAGTACAAAAAATGGAGAGAGACACATAACTAAGACAGAATATCAGCAGATAACCTGAATCTGCAAAGAAGCAAAGGCTCAGAATGAACAGACTTGCAAAAAAAGTAGAAGATATAAAAACAAGTTTTCTTCAACATATAAATAAGAAGAAAAAAATCAAAGAAATATAGAAGATGACAAGGAAGTAACAGGCAGCAGAGAAAAAGCAGAACTGCTTAACTCATTCTTTGCATCAATCTTCACACAAAAAGAAGCTATAGCCCAACCTACCAAAAACCTAACTGTTGCCGAAGGAAAAGTCTTCATCATGGTTCAGTCCAAGCCAGGAATAAGCAACATGGTGACTGCTTTACAAAGAAGGTTGCAGTTTATTGAAGAGGAGAGCCAGACAGAAAGATAGCTCTGGAAGAAAAGAGAGAGAGCCCATGTAGGGAGTAAGTTTTTATACCCTTTGGAGGCTTTTGTTTGGAGTTGTTCCTGTGGCATGAACTTTGACCTGAGTCTGAGTGTGCCTTTTGGCATCTGTAAGATAAAGGTAAAGGTTCCCCCGCATATGCGTGCTAGTCGTTTCTGACTCTAGGGGCCGGTGCTCATCTCCGTTTCAAACCCGAAGAGCCAGCGCTTGTCCGAGGACGTCTCCGTGGTCATGTGGCCAGCATGACTAGATGCCAAAAGCGCACGGAATGCTGTTACCTTTCCAAAGTAGTGGTCCCTATTTTTCTACTTGCATTTTTACATGCTTTTGAACTGCTAGGTGGGCAGAAGCAGGGACGAGTTACAGGCGCTCACTCTGCTACGCAGCACTCGGGATTCAACCTGCCAAACTGCCAATCTTCTGATCGACAAGCTGAGCGTCCTAACCCACTGAGCCACCGCATCCTCTTGGCATCTGTAGGTTAATCCTATTATGTCCTGTCTTAGAGTTTGGGTGGGGTATGTAGATTTTAGGTATCTTTGTCTTCCTAAGCTTCTAGCTGGGGGCCTCCAACCTTCCTGGATTATTTACATCTGTATTTACATCTGGTTTCTGCTTGGTGGAGGGAGACTTGGGGCTATTAAGAAAACTGGGCATGCTTTTCTGCCTCTTTAAGATCCTTTGAGAAAATATATTTTTCTGCTCTTTTAATATTTCCTTCTCGGGTGGGGGGAGGGGAGGCTGACTTCCCACACTGTAAAAGACAGACTAGAAATAAAAACTAAAATAAGCAAGAAAATAGTAAGAGAACACCTATCTGATCTTGATAAATTTAAATCACCAGGACCTGATGGATTATATCCCAGAGTTCTGAAGGAGCTGGCAGATGTTATCTCAAAACCATTTACCATATATTTCAAAAATCCTGGAATGCTTGGAAATTATTTGAAGATTGGAAAAGAGCTGATGTGCTTCCCATCTTCAAAAAAAATGGGGGGGGGGAGGAAACAGACCCAGGAAACTACAGACCAATCAGCTTAACATCAATGCCTGGGAAGATATTGGAAAAGATAATCAAAAAACCTATCTGTGGACGTCTAGAAACAATAAATTTATAACTAGAAGCCAGCACAGGTTTGTTAAAAACAAATCATGCCAATCCAATTTTATTTCATTCTTTGATAAAGTGACTAAATTAGTAGACCAGTGAAATGCTGTGGGCATAGTAAACTTAGACTTCAGTAAGGCATTCAACAAAATACACCACAACCTACTTCTTGGTGTAGGAAAAAGGGTCTATTGTTTTTACAGAATCTGCAGAAGACATGCTAGCTTGTGAAGAAAATACATTGAATATATATTTTAATCTCATGAGCCTAGCTGAAGCTTGAGAATTGCTGCCAGCATCAAGTTCCCTTCGTCCAGTGCGCTCCCACAGGGAGGGCCTTCTCAGGGTGCCGCTGGCAAAAGATTGCCAGCGGATAATACCCAGGGGGAGGGCCTTTTCTGTGGGTGCACCTGCCCTCTGGAACCAGCTGCCCGTGGAGCTTAGGACTGCCCCTGACCTTCGTTCATTCCGCCGGGACCTGAAGACCTGGCTCTTTGAGCTCTCCGGCCCAGGCTGAGAATTTTTAACTGGGGTTTTTATTTTTAGGAATAATTTAATCTTTTTTAATTGTTTTTTTAACTTTTGTATTTTGTATTGGTTTGATTTTAAATACCCTGTAAACCGCCCTGAGTCCTTCGGGAAAGGGCGGTATATAAATCTAATAAAATAAATAAATAAAATAAAATAAATCTAGGAAGGTCTCTGCTATGCTGAAAACCGGTCTGATATGATAGTAACTTTAGAGACAAGCCCTAGGAACTAACAACCATAAAAGGTAATTCATAACCCAGGCACAATAGAATTAGGGTGGTGGAAGATGTAATCAGGGGTGAAGATAATATATTCACTTTAGGAGCTTCGGATAGGTTGTGATGACACAATTACAAGTATGATTACTAAGCCAATGAAGAAGAGGTGGGAGGTAAATTTGTAACAGCAATGGAGAATATGAAGAATGAATATTGAAGGTTTAAGGTTGAGGATTTGAGGACATGGCTAGAATATTCGGGAGTCTCCAAATTTTTTGGGTGAAGGCAGTTGGTTAGATTAATGTCAAGCACTGGGGAAATCAGGAGATTCAGGCAGTTCAAATAAGTATTCATTGTTAAATGAATCATGTAGTCCTTAAGCAAAGCTGACTTCCCTCATTAGCTTTGCTTGTTGGAAGCTAGCTGGGAAGATCATGTGGATGGTGATTGCATGACCCTGAGATGCTGCAATCATCACAAACATGTGTCAGTTGCCAAGTTCTTGAATTTTGATCACTTGACTGTAGGGATGTGATGGTCATAACTGTGAGGACCAGTTGTAAGTGTGAGGACTTGTTGTAAGTCACATTTTTCAGTGCCATTGTGACTTGAATGATCCCTGTAAAAGATCTGAGCTAGAGCACCCTTTTCATGCCAGAATCACAAGCCGCAAGCAAACCCAGATTAAGATACAATCCAGTTGGTCCTCTGAAATTTGCATTGCTAGCTTGGATGTCCTCAAGGGACCCAGCTAGTTGTGCCAGATTCCAGCTTAATCCCAGGATCTTTTTCAAGGTCCCTTTAAAAAGCATTGCAAAGAACCCTTTTACCCCTTTCACTGGATCTTGAATAAACAATTTTAACAATCAGAAGTTTGGAGCTGGTGCTTCTGCCTTTAAACCTCAGGAGATAGTTGGCATGAAACTGAAAAGAGCTTAATCCCCAAATTTGGGAAAGTAATAACAATTTTGCAAAGTGGCTTTCTGCACATACCCTAATACCAACCACAAGTCTAAAGGGAAAGACTTTTATTAAGAGAGGTCAAGTCTTTATATAAGATATAGAAACAAATGATATTCAGTAGTTCTCAACTTATGACCACAGTTGAGACCAAAATTTCTGTTGCTAAGCAAGAGAGTTGTTAAGTGAGTTTTGCATCATTTTACCACCTTTCTTGCCCCAGTTGTTAAGTGAACCATTGCAGTTGTTAAGTTAGTAACGTGGTTGTTAAGGGAATCTGGCTACCTTATTGACTTTGCTTGTTGAAAGTCACAAAAAGGAATCACACAATCTGGGGACATTGCTGCTGCCTGCCACCACCACCCCAGCTGCCCAGTGCCCCCAGCACCTCCCCAATCACTGCTACCATGCTGTTAGCCACCCGTCACCTGTCTCCTGCCCAACCACCCATCTTCTTGAGCCTCCACAATTGCTGCCCACTGCCGGTGCTAGCTGCCCGCCTCCCCCTATAACACCTCCACAATTGCTGCTACCTGCTGCAGCCAGCCTCCCACCCATGCCTCCCCCCACATCAAAACATAAAAGGCTACAAATTTGAAGCTTGTTTGTTAAATCTAGCTCTTTAGAAGTCTTTGATGTGATTTGATTCATTAAAAGACTTTGATTTATCAGGGCAAAATTTAATTTAAAATAAGGAGAAAATTTGGTCATATTTAACACATCTTAAATTTTCAGTCCCTTATAAAATTATGCATGCATATGTTTAATTTAGTCTAGAGAAATAATAACATATTGATATTTATTCTCTGATATCATAATGATTAGCAGTGATTTTCAAAGACAGCAGTCCAAATGTTCTACAGGTTGAAGCTAAGTTTCTTGCAGCAAGATGAAACTTATGAAGTTATTAACTCTATATTTTGACAACCAACCAGGCTTGTTTGAACTAATTAGGGTAGCTTTGTTTTGGTTGGTCTCATGTCAACCATTTACAATACATGGCTGTGAGGGAACCTGCATATAGGAGATGAAAGAGGAAAATTCTGACTCTCTTAGGAACCGACTACTCAGGAGGAGGACACTTGTCCCTCCTCATGAAGTTCAGCAGGAGAGTAGCATTTAAGGAGATGCCATGAGGAGGGGCTTTTGCCAGGAACAAGTGTTTGTTTTTGGATTACACTCCCCCAGCTTGGACTCAGATTTTTTGCCTTGGGGACTGTTTTTGCCTTGCTTGGAGGACTGCTTTGTCTTACTTTGGAGACTGTTTTGCCTTGCTAGAAGGACTGTTCTTGTCTTGCCCTAGCCCTGAAAACTTTGCTTTTATAACTGCCCTTGTCTCATGCCTGGACTTTTGCCTTGTGTGCCCTGAGGATGCCCCTGTCTTATGCCTGGATTTTTGCCTTGAGGACTTGGTGGGTAATCTATGGGCTGTTGTTTGGGGGCGCAAATGTGGAGACTTACTGGTTGGTGGAGGGTCATTTGTTTAACCATTCCCAAGCAAAATAAAGAACTCTCTGGAGGCCTGCTTAACTGTGACCACCTGGTTCATAACAGGACCTTGGAGGTCTGCTAGTGCAACCCTGTGCCCAAGGCAGGAGACCTTATACCATCCTGGCAAATGGCTATCCAATCTTTTCTTGAAAACCTCCAGCAACAGATCACCCACAACTCCAGGAGACGAGCTATTCCAGTAAATTGTTCTCACTGTTAGGAAATTACTCCTAAGTTCCAGTTTGCATCTCTCTTTAATGAACTTCCATTCATTACCTCAGGTACTTTGAAGAATAAGTCTAATTCCCACAAATATTCACCATATGGTTTAGCATCCAGCCCCCAATTATCTTTGTTGCTCTTCTCTGAATTCTTTCTAGA
This sequence comes from Daboia siamensis, assembly GCA_024449315.1. Lineage (NCBI taxonomy): Eukaryota > Metazoa > Chordata > Lepidosauria > Squamata > Viperidae > Daboia > Daboia siamensis. The sequence goes on along the minus strand of JAKJMR010000369.1, from coordinate 155,697 downwards.
AACTCAACATCTTCTTTGTATCATGGTGACCAGAACTGGATACAGTATTTCAAGTATGGTCATATCAGTGCAGTATAAAGCAGAACTATCACTTCACATGACATTGATACTACCTCTCTGTTGATGCAGTCCAGGAATGCATTGGCTTTTTTGGCAGCTGCAGCACACTGGTGGTTTACAGTGATTCTCCACTAGAACAAGAATCTCCACTAGACTCTCTCTCTCAGGCACCACTGTTGATCCAGGTACCACACATTTTATATACTTAGCTTTCCCTAGCCAAGTATAAGACCATACTTTTCTCACCAATGGATTACATTTTGTTGAATAGGGCCCAGTGTTCAATTCTGTCAAGATCCTTTTGTATCTTGAGTCTATTTTCAAAATGTTGACTATTCCACCCAGTTTGGTGTCATCTGCAAATTTGTTGAGTTCCCATTCTATCCCCTTGTCTAAATCATTTATAAAGTTATTAAAGAATACTGGGCCTAAGACAGAATCTGCATGCTTTCTCTTCATTTATATATAGGTTCATTGACAATTATATGTTAAGTGCTCTTGATCAACCAGTTGTGAATCCATCTGGAAGTGATTCCATCTATCCCACATTGTTCTGTCTTACCAAGAAGTAGGCTACTTTGTCAAATGACTTACTGAAGTCTAAATAAAGTACAGCATTTCCCTGACCCCCTCATTTAGCTTTATCTAAGAAGGCAATCCCCTTTATGGATTACTGCCTTGTTGCAGCGAAGGGGCTTGCGTAACTCAATGAAGCTATGACCTATGCCGTGCAGGGCCACCCAAGACAGACAGGTCATAGCAGAGAGTTCTGATAAAATGTGATCCACTGGAGAAGGAAATGGCAACCCACTCCAGTATGTGCAGACCTGACTGGAAGCTCAAAGTGACATCCAGCATTTGAAAATAATTGGCACAGAATATTGGACACTATAAATTTCTTTTCCATCTAGCCGAACTTTTGCCCTGACTTTTAGAACTTTATGGGTTGGAAGCTCCCCTTTTGGGAGCCACTGCAGGGATCTTTTTCTGCTGCCTCTATTAGTGCCTTCGCTTTTTGCATTAAGAGTTTAAAAGTTTGTTTATCAAGTCTCCCTGACCAGATCAATTTTTAATCTTATGCCAGTAAAAGTGTGTCACTCACAGTCTTATGGCACAAAGGAGGGATTGTGAAAAGAATCCAGAGAAAGAAATAATTTTGGGAAATATTAAAAAGGCAGAATATATCTCCCCAAAGGAATAATGGAGAAGATCTTTTTAAAAAGACAGAAATCAGCCCCAGTCCCTAGGCAGAAGACAGCTTTTAGAAATGCAAATTCAATAATCCTTTCAGGAAGGTTGGAGCCAGGAAGCTAGAAATTAGGAAGACAAAGACACCTAAAATCTACATACCCCCACCCAAATTCTAAGGACAGGAGACATAATAGATTTAACCCACCAATACCAAAAGGGCACACTCAGACTCAGGTCAAAGGTATAGGAAATAAAGATATAGGTAAAGGTTCCCCTGCACATGTGTGCTAGTCGTTTCCAACTCTAGGGGCTGGTACTCATCTCCATTTCAAAGCCGAAGAGCCAGCGCTTGTCCGAGGACGTCTCCGTGGTCATGTGGCCAGCATGACTAGATGCCAAAGGCTGTTACCTTCCCACCGTAGTGGTCCCTATTTTTCTACTTGCATTTTTACGTGCTTTCGAACTGCTAGGTTGGCAGAAGCTGGGACGAGTAACAGGCGCTCACTCTGTTATGCTGCACTCAAGATTCGACCCACCAAACTGCCGATCTTCTGATTGACAAGAAGCATTCTAACCCACTGAGTTTCAGCATTCTAACCCACTGAGCCACTGCATCCCTGACACAGGAAATACAAAGCCTCAAATAGGAACAGGAAACAACCTCAAGAGCCCCAGAAGGTATAAAAGCCCACCATTCTGCTCCATGTGGTCAGTTGTTTTTTTCCACAGCCATCTTTCTGTCTGGCTCTCCTCTTCAATAAACTACAACCTTCTTTCTAAAGCAGTCTCCATTTTGATTATTCCCAGCTTGGACTGGACCCTGATGAAGATTTTTCTTTCAACAGTATACTATGTCCACAGCGGTTTCCTGGTCTACTAATTTAGCCACTTTACCAAAGAATAAAATAAGATTGGTTTGGCATGATCTGTTTTTGACAAACCCGTGCTGGCTACTGAGTATAACTTTGTTACTTCTAGTTGTTTGCATATCTGTTTTTTGATTATCTTTTCCAGAATCTTCACAGGTATTGATGTTACAATGATTGGTTTGTAGTTTTCTGGATTTGTTTTTTTTCCTCCTTTCTTGAAAATGGGAACCACATTAGCCCTTTTCCAATCCTCAAGTACTTTTGCAGTAGTTTTTTGAAGTAGTTGTTTCCTGTTATTCTAATGGGAATTTACAAAATATCGAGATATGTTACTCATGATAAAATTATGTTTAATGATTCATTACTCATAAAACTGAAAGTTGCTGATGGAATAAGTGAGCTTATATATTGGTTATTTTTAATTCCTTTTTCCTTCTGTCTCTGTGGCTTATATGAAGGATGTGAGTTACTGCACTTTATGGTGTTTACAAAGCAGAGACCCTTTCAGAAAGTGTAAGTATCCTGCAATGCTTTTTTATGGTTTCTGTTTTTGCTTATTTCTATGCAGGTCAGTGATTTTACCCAGTGATTGGTAAAAAATGTGACTTTATGTTCTTTGAGATCTTTAAATATGTCTCTATGTAATTATATGTATTTTTCTCCTTTCAGTTAAATCACACTCAAATTTATATATTATAGATTGTATTCTAAGGAGGAAATATTAACTGGAAGGTAGCTGCATACTTTTAAAGTTGATGATTTCAGCATCTGATATTCAAAATATTTCAACAAAGGATGTCATTTTTCATCTTTCACAAATATACTACAAAAGCACACATTTGTGAATATAATTACTGTCAAATTACAAGTTATGTTATTTTATAATATAGTATGCTACAATATGATGTGATATAATAGAATAATAATCTGAAAAAAAGACAAGATTAAATTGCCTGTTTTAGCTTTTCCTTTAAGGGGGTTTTCAAGCTGGAAAGTTTTAAGGGAATTCATCTCATAATCTCATAGATTAGATGCTCAGACATACTTATGATGAAATTGTAACACAAGAAAAAATATTGGAAAATTTGAGATGTAAATCAAATGTTCTGTGGCTTCTAGAATTAATGGAACTTTGTGAGCTTAAAAATTACTTTCAACTAAGCAATCTCCACAAAACAATGTCAAAGAAAAATTAACTGATTTCTGTTAATTTCAGTTTGGTTCAATATAATTCATAATAATATGAATGAATTATATAATATCAATAATATAATATAAATTCTTTCTGATAGTGATGATATATATTCAATATATATATCATCACACAATTTTAATTAATCAATTTTGTTTTAATTTATTTAAATTATATGGCTACTCAACCCACAATGTAAGGATCCACCTCAAACTGTGCTCCCAAGAAAGCAGAACTCTTGAAATGACATCATTTCAAAAGGAACTTTTATTGGGAGATGCTGACAGCAGGAATAGAAGGCAGGATCTGAGGGTTTCCCATGTGAAACATGTAATCAAAAGTGGTCGTAGTAACCCCACCACAACTGTCCATCCAGACAGATCAAACAGGCCAATCCGCAAGTGTGAAAACACTGTGGGAACAGAATGATAAGGTGCTGCTTCCAAGGCTGTTAGGTGTCTGCACTGGTTCTTCTGTAGCTGGAGATAAGGCAGATGGCTGGAGGTACATTCCATTCTCACCCTGTTAGAGAAACATCAAAGGGGATAGAGCAAGAGGCAAAGCAAAGGAAATACACATCATCACCTCAAGTTTCCCCCCCCCCCCGCAGGAGAATGGCAGAACTCAAAAAGAATAAGAAAAGAGTAAAAGCCCCCTCCCCCATTCCGCTAGAAGGACAGAGTTCTGACACGCTGCCCCCCATTAAAAAATGAGACATCCACCTGAATAGACAAAAAATAATAACAGGGAGAGAAAATTACAAATAGATTAGTCGGGTTTATCAGAGTTTATCAGGAATGGAACTGTTTTAACAATCTTGGAGCTCTAACATGTCATTTATGGACCCATTCATTCTGAACAGGGGGAAGATTCTTCCAGGCTAGTACAATAGGTATTGGGTAGATCCATGGTATTTCCTGGAATCTAGTATTTCCTTGACCTTAAAATTTTGTTCACCCTCAACCATAATGGGCGGAGGGGGGGAGCTGTAGCTGGCCTTAGAAGTGAATTTAGTTCATATTTTAGCAGGCTGCAGTGCAATACTGGATGGACTTGTCTCAATGTTTTTGGGAGTTCTAATTCTACTGTTACTGGGTTTATAATTCTTTTTATGGGAAACAATCCTACAAACTTGGGCCCTAATTTCTTTGTTGGCTGCAATGACTTTAAGTACTTTGTAGACAAGTACACTTTCTTTCCCACTTTAAATGGCTTTGGTTCAACCTGCTTTTTATCTGCTTCTTATCTGTATTTTATATGGTTCCCTAGCTTCATCTAAGGCTTTTCTCACTATTGGCCATATATTTTGAAGTTATGTTATCTACACCTTTAGAGAGGGGATGGTGGGTTCATTGGCTGGCAATTGGGCATTGGATTGAAGCTTTGTCCTGTAGCAACTTGGAATGGGGTGTAGCCTGTGCTGGAGTGCACAGCGTTCTTGTAAGCTACTTCTGTGAATGGAAGCAGGTCGGTCCAGTTGTCCTGCTGATAATTAATAAAGCATCTTAAATATTGCTCCAATACTGAGTTCAAATGTTCTGTCCCACCATTTGTTTGCAGATGATGACTAAATGACAGGCCCTGGGTGGTCCCCAGAAGGTCCAAAAAGAGTCTCCCAAAATTCTGAAGTGAATTGCACACCCCCTCCCCATCTGAGATTATGCATTGCAGAGCCCCATGCAATTGGTAGATGGGTTGTACAAACATCTTTGTTAGTGCCTTGGCTGTGGGAATTTTTGTGCACACGATGAAATGCACCTGTTTGGAGAACAGGTCAGTTACCAGCCAAATGACCATGTTCCCTGCACTCTTGAGAAACTCTATGATAAAGTCCATGGAAATCTCCTGCCAAGGTGCTGATGGGCTGGCAACTGCCTGCAACAGTCCTGGTGTTTTGCCCTGTCTTCTTTTGATTGCTGCACAGGTGGGACAACTAGCCACATATCTTTCAATGTCTTTCTATATGGATGGCCACCAAAGCTGCCTCTTTACTAGATGGAGCATTTTGATGAATCCAGAGTGCTCAGCCATCCTTGAATTGTGGCATAATTGCATGAATTTTAGTGTCTGGGCTTTTGGCACATTTAGCTTTCCCCCTGCCCATGGTAATCCATCCATTGTCCAGTGATTTTTTATGACTCAAGAACCACTCGTCCACCTCTAGTGCCCACCTGAATTCTGTTCCTGTTTCGCTGTCGAGAGGTTGTGGTTTTTTAGCTTGCATTCATGTGGTTACTGGGGTCACTAATTGGTTGGATGGCATTAAGGGTCCACCACTCCTGTTTTGTTACTGTTATATTGAGGCAGTCTTGATAGTACATCTGCTAAATGTTTTTCCCTCCAAGTAAATATTTGATGGTAAAGTTAAAGATGTGGAAATTCTGGGACCACCTCGCCTGTTTAGGTGAACATTTCCTGGTGTTTTTTTTAAAGCTTCAAGATTTTTTGTGAGGATTTTGTTCCCTTCCAGGATATGCCTACACGTGAGGAGGGCCCAGCATACTGCATAGGCTTCCTTCTCTCAGACTGTCTATCTCTGTTCCATCTCTGTGTTTTCTGGATGTATAAGCACAGGACTGCAGTTGGCCCTCTTGGTTTTTTTGGAGCAGTACTGTGCCTACTGCTACATCACTTGCATCTACTTGTATGACAAATGGCTTTTCTGTGTCTTGGTGTTTTAGGACCAGTTCAGCTGCAAAAAGCCTTTTCAATTTCTCAAATGCAGGGTTGAGGGAAATCTAGAGGATCTCTGGTGGGTGGGATGGTGGACAAGAGGCTCATCCTGCGGGATGAGGTGAGGCAAGGCAGGCATCAGGGCAGGGATGCCATTGCCACAGGGCAAGGCAAGGTGAGGCAGGGGTCAGGGCTGCTGTTGTCTGACACCATCGGCCTCCATACACAGCGAGCAGCCACAGCCTGCCGGCCCCTTGACCGATGCACTCTGGGGCTCCACAGCCTGCTGCAAGCACCGGGCCAGTCCTCCAGCAGCAGGCAGAGGAGGGGAGGAGGCAATCCAGTATACCAGTTCCTTACCTCCACCCAGTTTGTTCTGCGGCCTTATGGCAGTGGCATTAGGTGTGATGCGTGAGGTGGCAAATGGCCAGTTTTGGCATGTGACTGTTTGCCGCCAGCTGTGGCCATTTGCCCCCTTGCACATTGCACCCAATGCTGCTGCCATAAGGCCATGGAACAAGCCAGGTAGAGGTAAGGAAATGGTGCCTACAGAGTCACCAAAGCAGCAGGTGGAGCGCGAGAGGATCAGGGAGTGAGGGTGCTGAAGTGGGCAGTTGGGCCATTGGCAAGAGCAACACAGTTGAGCAGAAAGTGGCCTCAGAACAAGTGGGGCAGGTAAGGAAAGAAATCCTCACTCTCCCCAGAAATTGCCATTCTTTCCTTATCTGACTTCCAGCCCCATGCCTTTTCTCCTTCATAATCCACTGCCGCTGCATGCAAGGAAACAAAGGAAGCTTTTTTGGGGGGAAAAATCAATCAATCAATCAATGCCAACTTTTTATGAAAGATTGTGAAGTTGGAATTGATTGATTGACCCTTTCCCCCCCCAAAAGAAAAACTTCCTTTGTTTCCTTGCCCACAGCGGCGGTGGATCACATGAGATATCGTGAAAAGTTAGAAAGTCTGATGAAACTTTTTTTTTTACCGATAGGCCCACAAACACATAGTGAAGGCTGAGAAGTGAACAGAGAAATGCAATGCAGCTGAAAGGCAGGTTAATTAAAAAAAACACTTGGGTGAGGTAAGGGCATCTGGGCGGGTACAGCGCAACAACCTTCCCCTGCATGGCTTCAGCATGTCTGGCAGGGGAAGGGAAGGAACTGGTCTACAACCATGCTAGTGCTGTCGTGTTGCTTCTCCACCCCATGCACAGGCCCCTGGCCCACCCCTTACACAGAGTGCCCTGCTCCCACTGCTCTGCTCCACCAGCACCCCACATGGAGCAACCTGCTCCCACCACTCTGCTCCACCCCCCACACGGGGCACGCTGCTACCACCGCCCCACCCCTCACACAGAGTGCACTGCTACCACTGCTCCCCCCACCCCCGCATGGAGAATCCTTCTACCACTGCTCCCCTGCACCCCTGTGCAGCACCTTGTTTCCAGCTCTGATGCGTCACTTCCTCTGCTGTTGTGTAGGACTAAAAATAAAATTCAATCAATCAATTCCAACTTTGCAAGATATTTTTTTTTTCCTGAGAGAAGTTGAAATTGATTGATTGAACTTTTCTCTTTTTTTGCACATGGCAGCGGAGGCTTAAAGCCACTTGTCCAGGAAGAGTTTGATGCGGATTGCTCATGGATGGGATTGAAGGCCTAGGACTCGGGCGATGGCGCGCATGCCCACAGAGACGGCTCTATGTGCTGCCTCTGGCACCTGTTCCATAGGTTCACTATCATGGTCCTAAATAATCAATTCTTTCCTTATGGAATTAACACTTCGACAGCTTGGTGTAGAGTCAGGCTGCCAGCAATTTATTTAGAACCACCCTAACCAATTTTATGTGCTCCTTTGTTTCCATGAAAATTAAGATGTCATCCAGGTAAACAAGAACCCCCTTGTAGAGGTCCTCCTGGAAGACTTCAAAAATCAGTTGCATAAAAACTGCTGGTGCTCCCTGTAGCCCAAACAGCAATACTCTAAATTGGAAACAACCCATGAGCAGTTAAACACCATCTTTCATTCGTCTCCTTCTTTAATCCTCACTCAGTAATATGCTTCCTTCAGGTTTAATTTTGAGAATATTTTTCCTTTCTTTAGGGGGCTAATACAGTATATCCTTCATCAGTGGCAGGAGATAGATATTGGTTTTGCTCACTGCGTTTAAGGACCTTTAATCTATGCAGAGGTGAAGATACCCATCCTTTTTTTCTCAGAACAGGACCAGGGCCTCCGTTTTTGGTTTTGCTGGCTGTATAAACCCTCATGCTATTTTTTTCTACAAACTTCTGCAGTTTTTCCAATTCTTTAGGGACCATTGAGTAAATTTTAGGTTTGGGTAATTTGGCCCCCAGTAGAATTTCAATGGTGCAATTTGTGGGCCACTCCTTGCTGAATACTGTCCTCGGGCATGGCTTCCAGCCCCCATCTTTTGCCATCGCCACTACCTCTGGGGTCTTTTTCTCCTTTGTCTTTCAGCCTCCACCCTGGGCAGTGTGCTTTGGTTTTGGGAACTTAAACTCTACAGTCCTCCAATCTACCCTTGGGTTCCACTTCCTCAACCGCGCCATTCCCAAATTTAAGGGCCAATCCATGCCTGGGGTCACTATAAAAGTCAAAGTCTCAGTGTGATCCCTCATTATGATTTGGATTGGCTGGGTGGCTAGGGTGGCTGGGATCCCCCCCCCTCGCAATGGATCCATCTAACTGGCCCAATGAAATTGGCTTCTTCAGCCCCCTCACCAGGATTCCTAGATTTCCCACCAGGGTTGGACTTATCAAGCACTGAGTGCACCCCAAGTCCACTAGAACTTTCAGAGTCACCTTCTCCATCATCTCTGGACTCAACAGTTCTATGGTTCTGGTGAGGGGCACAATGGGTCCACTTACCAGGAGTTTATCTTCCAAATCACTGTCAGAGGATTCCGATGGTTTCCCAGTGGGGGTCGGAATTTCTCCCCCTGCGATTCCGGGGGTCTGGACCTTGATGACCTCATTGCTCTTCATGGCAGTCTCTTTGGGTCATGATGGAGTCTTACCAAATTTCTCTCTGCTGGCTCACTTAGGTTTTTGCACAGGAGACTTTGAACAGCATTCCACAGCTTGATCCCCTTCTTTACTGCACTTTAAGCAAGCCTTTTGAATGTGGTGTTGTGGTGGAGGGCTTCACCATCTCTCATTTCCCCCCCCCCCAAGGGGAAGTATCTCCAGGTTTGCCCCAGGCATTGCTGTCTTTGGGTTTGGTCAATCTCAGCTTCTTCTGCTAGGGCACACCAGTAATGGAGTTGATCTGGGTCTCCCCTAGGGATGCAGGCATGGTACAAGTCATCATTTAGCCCATCTTTGAAGTGGCTTATTAGGATGTATTTCAGCCAGTTGAGTTGGCTTGCCAGGCCTCTAAATTCCTCAGTGTATTTGGCTACCAGGCGATGACCTTGCCTCACTGTTTTGCATTCTCTAGCCTTCTGGTCAGCTAGGGGATCTTAAAACCTCCTCCTCAGGGCAACCATGAAGTGGTTGATGTTATGCAGCTTGGGAGCATTGGCATTATGTAGGGTCACCATCCACTGGGCTGCTGCTCCCTCTAAGGCCATGGTTACAATTCTCATCCATTTGTTGTCACTGGGGATGTCTTGGCCATACTGTTCCATGTAGCTCAGGACATGGAACAGGAAAAATCCCAGCTGATGAGGGAACCCATCATACTTCACTCCCTGAGTGAGAATTTCTGGCTGGCACAGTGGGTTCTCCTCCACCTGGCCTGGTGCCTGTCTCCCCCAGCTGGGATGGCTTGTGCTGGGGTGTCACCTCTGCCATGGCATCTGCAGCCTCCAATGTACTGGTGGAAGCAGTCGGACCTGGCTGGCCTCTCTTCATCCTTCTCGCTGAGGTTGAGTGATCTCTCCATCTCATGCTTCCACCCTGGCTGGTGGCTGCCCTGCTTAAGGGTCACCTTCCTGGCTTTCACCTCCCAGTCTTCTTTCTTTCCAATGCCCATCGTCCATCTCGGTTTCTCCCGATTCTCTCTGGTTATGGCTTTGTTGGATGAGCTAGAGGCATCTGAGCTGCTCCCACTCAGGGTTGCCTTGGGGGAGCTTCCCCACCAAGGTTTCCTTCTCCTCTCTCACTGCTGTGTTCAACATCGTTTGTACAGTCCCCACAGTAGGGCTTTTCCTTCTGGTTGACCACTTTGCAGATCCTGCCTAATGTAAGGACCTGCTTCAATCTTGCTCCCAAGAAAGCAGAACATTTAAAATGGCATCATTTCAAAAGAAACTTTTATTGGGAGATGTTGACAGCAGGAATAGAAGGCAGGGTCTGGGGGCTTCCTGGGCAAAACAAGTAATCAAAAGTGGTTATAATAACCCCACCACAACTGTCCATCTGGACAATTCAAACAGGCCAATCTGCAGGTGTGAAAACGCTGTGGGAACAGAATGATAAAGCATGACTTCCAAGGCTGTTAGGTGTCTGCACCGGTTCTTCCACAGCTGGAGATAAGGCAGATGGCCGGAGGTACATTCCATTCTCACCCCGTTAGAGAAACATCAAAGGAGATAGAGCAAGAGGCAAACCAAAGGAAATACACATCAGCACCCCAAGCATCCCCTTTTCCCCCAGGAGAATGGCAGAACTTGAAAAGAATAAGAAAAGAGTAAGAGCCTCCCCATTCCCCTAGAAGGACAGAGTTCTGACACACAATTTGTGACTTTAAATAGCTTGCAAGGTAGTGGTATTTCATTGACATAGCATTTATATTCATAATTAACCATGCCACATTCTTTATTAGTTACAACTTCTTAATAGTCTTCAAGGGCTACCCCATGTATACCACACTGCAATATAAAAAACAAGAGATGACTAAAGCAGGAGCAACCATGATCGAACATCCTGATCAAGGAACAGGGCAATTGGTACTCAAAAATATTTGTATAAAGACTACAACTATGACTGCCATCTGCTGCTGTGTCCAAGAGAACCTCCCAATTGCACACCAGTACTGTCTGGAGACCCCTTCATGGATTACTGCCTTGTTGTGGCAAAGGGGCTTGTGTAATTCAATGAAGCTATGAGCTATGCCATGCAGGGCCACCCAAGATGGAAAAGTCATAGCAAAGAGTTCTGACAAAACGTGATCCACTGGAGAAGGAAATGGCAACCCACTCCAGTATCTTTGCCATGAAAACCCCATGTTGTTGTTGTTGTTAGCTGCGAAGTCGTGTCCGACCCATCGCGACCCCATGGACAACATTCCTCCAGGCCTTCCTGTCCTCCACCATCCTCTGGAGTCCATCCAAGCTCACGCCTACTGCTTCAGTGACTCCATCCAGCCACCTCATTCTCTGTCGTCCCCTTCTTCTATTGCCCTCGATCTTTCCCAGCATTAGGCTCTTCTCCAGTGAGTCCTTCTTTCTCATTAGGTGGCCAAAGTATTTGAGTTTTAGCTTCAGGATCTGGCCTTCTAAACAGCAGTCAGGATTGATCTCCTCTAGGACTGACCGGTTTGATCGCCTTGCAGTCCAAGGGACTCGCAGGAGTCTTCTCCAGCACCAGAGTTCAAAGGCCTCAATTCTTTGGCGCTCAGCCTTTTTTATGGTCCAACTTTCACTGCCATACATTGCAACTGGGAAGACCATAGCCTTGACTATACGCACTTTTGTTGACAGGGTGATGTCTCTGCTTTTTAGTGTGCTGTCTAGATTTGCCATGGCTTTCCTCCCCAGGAGCAAGCGTCTTTTAATTTCTTGGCTACAGTCCCCATCTGCAGTGATCTTGGAGCCCAGGAAAATAAAATCTGTCACTACCTCCATTTCTTCCCCATCTATTTGCCAGGAATTGAGAGGGCCAGATGCCATGATCTTGGTTTTCTTAATGTTAAGTTTCAACCCAAGTTTTGCACTCTCCTTCTTCACCTGCAACAAGAGGCTCTTTAGTTCTTCTTCACTTTCTGCCATTAGAGTGGTATCATCTGCGTATCTAAGGTTGTTGATATTTCTTCCGGCAATCTTAATTCCTGCTTTTGATTCATCTAGCCCAGCCTTTCTCATGATGTGCTCTGCATATAAGTTAAATAGGCAGGGCGACAGTATACAGCCTTGCCGGACTCCTTTCCCAATTTTGAACCAATCAGTGGTTCCGTGTCCAGTTCTCACTGTTGCTTCTTGACCCGCATATAGGTTACTCAAGAGGCAAATAAGATGGTCTGGTACTCCCATCTCTCTAAGAACTTGCCACAGTTTGTTATGATCCACACAATCAAAGGCTTTAGCATAGTCAATGAAGCAGAAGTAGATGTTTTTCTGGAACTCCCTAGCTTTCTCCATGATCCAGCGTATGTTGGCAATTTGATCTCTAGTTCCTCTGCCTCTTCGAAATCCTGCCTGTACTTCTGGTAGTTCTCGATCCACATACTGCTGAAGTCTAGCTTGTAGGATTTTAAGCATGACTTTACTAGCATGAGAAATGAGTGCAATGGTGCGATAGTTTGAACATTCTTTGGCACTGCCTTTCTTTGTAATTGGAATGTAAACTGATCTTTTCCAATCCTGTGGCCACTGTTGAGTTTTCCAAATTTGCTGGCAAATTGAGTGTAGCACTTTTACTGCATTGTCTTTTAAGATTTTGAATAGCTCGGCTGGGATACTGTCACCTCCACTAGCTTTGTTGTTGCTCAGTTTTTCTAAGGCCCACTTCACTTCACATTCTAGGATGTCTGGCTCGAGGTCAGTGACCACCTCACTGTGATTATCAGGGACGTTAAGCTCATTCTTGTATAGATCTTCTGTGTAATTTTGCCACCTCTTCTTGATCTCTTCTGCCTCTGTTAGGTCCCTGCCATTTTGGTCCTTTATCATGCCCAGTTTTGCATGAAACGTTCCCTTCATTTCTCTAATTTTCTTGAAAAGATCTCTGGTCCTCCCTATTCTATTGTTTTCTT